>CM043733.1:13389695-13475031 GCA_023968675.1 Taenia pisiformis | reverse complement strand
CTGTCCGCCGCCTTTTTAAGGCCGTGGGTGTCGCAAGGACGTGGAAGCAATATGCCTTTTCCACTTGGTTGTTGTCATTTAGGCGCTGCGCATAGCTTTGTAGTAAGGAATATTGAATGGATCAATTCTGACATTACTTTCACTGTCAAAACGGTCTCGCAGAGCTGGAGCTTGGAGTAATTGCACTAGGTCAATAGCCTTCTCGAATTCTCTGCGCACTTTATTATTTGCGGTAGACGTCCTCCTGCAGCAAAGATTTGGCATTGCACCATGGAAAATCAGGCAGCTGTTGAATTTGGCTTAACTCGGCTGTCCTTGTCAGAAATTTGGCATCCCTTGTCCTCGTGGAAGATACCCAGAGCCAATTTGTAGGGAAGAGGCAAAATTAACTTTCGGCGCGGATTCTACTCACGGAGCTGTGAAAGTGCGTACTAAAATATTAGCGCCAGTCTTTCTAATTGCAAGGCTGTTATCATCAAGCTGTTGTGGATGTTATTGGCATAGAAGTGAGGCATTCCACTCTGCCAAAAGCAGCCTGCCGTGATTGAGAAACCGCATAACTAAGTCTGCAGTTAGGCAAATATTAGTTTGTGGTACATAACGTGCCGCATTATTAAAATAAAACAAGTAGATTAGAAGCTGATTTTGTTCGTCTGCACTTATCTTTTAGCAGACTCGTAGTCCACCATCGATGGTGCGTTTGAACACTCGATTTTTGCCCGATTTTTCCGTAGTTTGCCTGTTTATTAATAATCTTATCACACAGTTATCCACTGCTTATTCGACGGAGGACGAAGGATATGTGTTAATGCGATGCCCTGTTTAGCTTGGCGGTGGACCATGGGAGCAATACAGTCTGCCCTTTGACCTTATAGATCCACCTCCACGATAGCCGTTTATTTCATGATGAATTACAATGTACTATGAGCGGATCACCCAACCTAATGGGTAAAATAGCTTTTAACTCATAAATTGCATTGAGCAGTCTTATCTGTTACAGAAGAATGTGCCACGGGGACGCGCAAATTTGATTTTTTGGACAATCATACCACAGAAGAGCCTTGCTTCAGTCTTGAGAAACACAGTTTCTCATTCAGACTCGTTATTCACCTGTGATGACAAAACGGGTCACGTAGCTACGGCAAGCCTTGAGCCGCTTTCAGCCACTACCCAACGGCATTAGTGGGCCACCATGCAGCATGTTTTTCATGTGGCCATGCCCGCCCTACTGCTTGCTTCCAACTTGGCAATAGCAAGCCTCTGCATAACACTCCATTGGTATCTTCATAAGCCATCCATATGAGAATTTTCGTTTAGGCTCAATAGGAGTGCAGGGGGGAAGTAATGGATTATGTAAAGGTGCTGAACGAAGCCATTAAGGGATTTGTCTTTTTGCATACCTTTAAACATAAGCGGGAGTAGGCCTTTAACCACCGGTAACCAGAAATACGAAACAATGGAGTGTGCGGTCGTTGCACAGCATTCTGGGTAAAACTGCGAGGTGGTATGGAAGGCGATATGCTGTCAACGTGCTTCAAAGGCTACGTGGCAGAGAGGAAGCACTACCTGCGTATGCCGAAACTCGTATGCTTGGAAGCAGGCAAAATAGCATGACATCATCACAACCATATAGACAGCAACGCTGGATGGAACATATTTATCTGTTCCACCTCATTCAGTAAATTGCGAGTGGGCAAAGAGCTGGACAAATGGTTCTCCAGTACTTCGCCTAAGATGGCAAACAGATGCAAATGCTGGTGGATGAGTGAGGTGCGCTGTCGACGCCAGTAGAAAAAAAATTACAGAGCTAACATCCTTCTTCCATTGAGCACCGCCTTCAAGTTAAATCGGGAGACACATAGCTCATTTATGCTCAAAGAGACTGCATTTTTAATATTAGAACTTGACCGGGAAGGCAATTACAAATTGTGGTACACCTTCTTTCATTCAGGTACCTTCTGCAAACAAATATGTGTGATCTTTTGGGGAATGAAGAATCGCCTCGTGTGTCTACCTATTTTCGGCTCGATGCACCGTAACAGTCACGCGTCACTCACGCCTGTCCAGCCAGAAGGGCCAACGGGGTGGCAGAGGCGCGAAGTGCCCCCCTGAAGGTCTGGCGTGCATGTTGGGCTCTGATGGGAAAGTCATACGGACTAAGGTAAACGAGGATATGCTTAGTCTGGCTTATAATAGCTAACCTTAGTATAATTAAGGACGCAATTGAATCTGGGCAGAAGATAGAAAACGTGGTAGTTGTGACTGTAGATTAGTGATGTAACATTCTGGACAAAGAGCTGCGTGATCCGGACGGGTAATAAGTAGATGAAGGCCCGTCGGAGTTACAGCTCCAGCGTGCACATTGGCAAAGCAAATAGTGGTAAAAGGGGTTGTTCCAATCCGAAAAGGAAGAATCAAGATGAAAAAACCAGGCATGAAATTAATGCCAATGAAAGACATGCTAAGAGCTCTAGAGCATAATTGAGTGAAATAGTGCAGAAAATAGCGTTAAGCAAACGATCAAGGCATTACTTTGTCTTTCTGCCTTTTTAATCGCCTCCTTCAACGCTCTTCTTACTCGACCTCCCGTGTTAACCACGACCACAATCACATCGATCCCCATCGGCGCTCTTGCTAGATCTGAATTTTTGTCCTGTATAGCAAATGCAGTCGGGAAAAGGAAATGTGCAGACAATTTTGTACTTATAACGCTGGTGATGCGAATGTCGGCCTGAGGGCGAACAGTAAAATTACTTTTAAGGGAAAAGGTGTCGTATGCATTCTTGGCCTCGGAGCGGCCACATGGGTGGCACATCTTTCGCTTTCCAGCTGACCATTGTCCGAGAGACTAACAGACGACAGGCAACAAATTGATGCCTCACGGTATCAGCGAATTTACACTAACCTTATGAATCGCACCTTTTCTTTAGGAATTGCTCAAATAGTGTATTATAATTAGCTTGCAGAGCTGTTTGAAAAAATCACCCAATCGCTGGCTTCAAATCTGCAATAACTCACCCCCCATTCGGCATTACAGTGGAGAGCTGTTTGGATGGTTAAAGTGAGAGACGACTAAAAACATTGCCTAGTTTTTTATCGTAAAATCAGATGGCTGCAAAATTTGTTGTCCAGCCTTCAGCATGTGAGCAATTTGGAGTGAACGGTTTCGTCTGCTGACCACCACGCACCCACAAGGCCTGGGTGCCTCAGAAGTATGGACTGGGTGGATATTGGATCCCTCCGATTTAAGCAGTGCTAAACTCGTTAGGCTTGCCACCGTTAGCCTGCCAAAACCAGTTTTGTTTAATGGACGTCCTAGAATATGTGACGTGTTTACCTAACGCATTGAAAGTAACTTAAAATGAATTAATCGGCATTGAGGTTTATGCCTTGGTATCTACCACTAAGCTGGAGTTGGAATCAACTTCCTCCTCCCAGTTAATGAATGCTATGCCTATCACATTGGACATTAACCAAAAGCGTATTGCCAATTTAAAACACTTCCGGTACCGCACCCTCTCCCTATTATTTGCACCCAACATGTTAAGGGATGCTTCCGCAGCTTCAGAACTGGATTAGCCTCCGTAGGTGAGTCATGCAAACTCAACATGCATCCTCATAGTTACTGACTGTTGGATCAGGCCTTTTGGATAATGGGAAGTCGAATTTAAGATGCATAGGAAGGTCATTCTTTTTGTCCATTTTTTATTAAGAATGGTAAGCGTCAATTTAAATCAAGATGCAATCGTTTGACGACGAGTCAAAGCACCCCATACTTGACGTCCTCTATTGCATAGGCTTGAGACCGACCGTTGAATTTGCCTCCATTGAGCGTTACGTGAGCCCGATCAAATGGCATGAAGGATAGTAAATGAAGTAAAACCAGCATGAATGCGAAATACGTAGTTAAAAATGCGGGCAGGTCATTATATTTGAAGAGCGCCACAGAACCCTGGGTGGTCATCACGGGTCCTTATCATCACCCAATTCCCTCGTGGAAAGTGTTGCATTGGCAAATTTTACTACCGCTGGTTCTTTTGGGGAAATTTAAGGAATAATTTAGGGCCACACTATTAGCCCAACCGGGCACAGAGGACAGCATTTGGAGGCCATTAGCACATCAATGCAAGTTAACTTCCACTTATTCCATTTGATGCGGATTTCTGCGCGGAGAAGAGACGCCCATTGTCCCAAGTTCTACAAAACTCTTAAAGATATAGGCGAAATCCGCCTCGATTGAAAAATCATTTTGCATAATCGTGCATGAGCAGTGCATAGCATTCAGAAGAGTAGAAATAATTTTTCCGGAGGCTTTTGACGTTATCGTTACCTAAAAAAGCCAAATCAAAAGCGGTTTGCTTGTCGGAAGCGATTTGCTGTAAAAGTGATGTGCTCATGATTCTCTACTTTTGAACAAAGCTAGACTTTAAGGCGTTGCCTATTATTTTCGCCAACACAGAGTTCTGATTCCAGAGTGAGGGATTGAAATCGGTTGTCACTTCGTCAAGTGGATCACTGAAAACCACGAAGCTCTTCGCGATGTTATGGACATGCTATTGCGTGTGTACGGATCTTTCTCGCGACTTTAGCTTAATTTCGCCTCTTCCTGTACCTTTCAAGTGAACACGCCACCCAAGATCTATTAGACCGCAAACTCCAAGGGAGCCCGAGTGTAAGTTCGCTCGCAGCAGTGGATGGGATTTACCTGGAGCGCCAATTTTGGGCAGCGTATTAAGCTACGTGAAGCATTTTGCGGACCATGTGCAACCTGTTAGGGCAGTCTGGTCACCGCACTACGTTGCGGAGATGGGAGATAAGGCCTCCGGCCGTGCCAGTCTAGCCACAGCGCTCGTCTCACAAACGCTTCCACCGCCGACAGCCTTATCAATAATTCCCACTGATAAGGGAATGGCCCTCATCGGCTTGCATTGGGTTCCTGTGCATGGCAAACATTCCTATCAGGGTAGCGTCTAACGCGCAGACTTTGGCTTTTGAAGACCTACACACGCGGCAGATGGCCACCACTTGAAAACGTGATGCGGTCGTAGATCTTAATTAACTAAACTGCAACAAATTTTAGCGTCACTTCTCAAGCCCTCATAAAACAACTGTTCACCACTTCATTGCTCCACATTTCTTCTTATTTTGCACTTTTTCAACCAGCATCAAATAAATTTAACTTGACAATTCAGGCTTTAAATGACATGACCTGCAAGATATTGGACCAAGATAATCTTTCCAGATTTTTAGTAGCAACCACGAAATCTTGTCAAATGGGATGATATCTCCAAAAGTTGCTAATAAAGTTTCCGGGGATAGCTTAATTAAACCAGTGCAAAACCAACAAGTAGACAATTACGTATTTCTTTCAAGATTGCCCTCAAGCCATGCAAAACACACGACGCAAACGCACACGCACATGCAAATCATTCAATTTTTGTTCAAAGTGTGTGGAGCGCGGAGACTTTCTCGCAGACGTGAATGGAGACGTGGCATTCGAGCATTTTATGCATCACTGACACAAAACGGGGCTTAGGCTGTCGGCATCGCCTGTAGGTCGGGTCGCCTATCGCCACAATGGAGAGTTGAACAGGCACTTCAGGCATTACCCATGCTTCTCTCTTGTCTTTTCTTGTCTTGTCTTACCACGCTACTTTCGGCAAAAAGTCGTAGATAGCTTATGGGTTTAAAGGCACCATTTGTTTGCTTTTAGGTATGCAGCATCTTAAGTGCTTCCTCAGGCATTTTGTGTAGCTGCATTTAAGGCTTGACTTGATTGCTACAGCACAATGCTTTTAGTGCATCCTCGATCAGGAGATGTGCAGCAACTACTTCGTGTCATCTGTCATATTCTCGTCCATTTTCAGCCTGTCAGTGAGCGCATTTTTTACCAAAGCCCATTTGCAGTACTTTGCGCATGCCTGACACTTCTGAGACAGCACGACATAAGACTCGCGTTCTGTGTAGCAGTGACCTCAAATGCTCCTGCTATCAGAACCACTTTCATGCATTTCCTGCGTTATGTTGCACCTGAAGGTAACATAAATGGAAGCCTGACGTTGATCACTTGACGCGCAGGTGCTCCAAATTATGCATTGAAGTGAATGTTAAACGGTTATACGGACATTGTTCGTGCATGCTGAGTGAATAGACCGTGCGCAGCCTTAGTACCTCGTGGAACTAAGCCAGCGCTTATCACAACTTGTTTGAGAGAACTTGGACACTAATTTTTCTTGCGCTTATGCAGGAAACAGAACTGAAAGCCACGCTGATGAGTGACGGACGCATGCCTCTCGGACACACGCTACGTGTCCAAGTGTGCGGCTCATTTCCAGATATGGAGAATGCGGCTTTTCCAAATCCTCAAGCAATTTAGCCTTATTGGACTGAACCGCTGGAGTAACTTTCTTTCAAAGCTAAACAACACAATTTATAAGAGTTGGATGAGAAATGGATCATGCGATGCAAAAAGTACGCATTAAGCAAGTTTTGTAAGTCCTTTTCGATAATTTTAAGCATGAGCGGTAAACAAGGAGGCATTTTGAAGGAAAAGAGGATTGAGGCAAAGGTAAAGGACTTTACAGTTCAAACGAATCGGGGGATTAAAAAGAACAATGCTTTGAACAAAAATCACTTTTTGTCGAAACGATTGTATTTAGTTTGAGGGCGCATCTCCAGGGTGGAGGAGCATTAAGACTGGAAGTCGTTGATTTGAATTAGCGAGTTAACTCTAAAGCACTGCAAATGTTATTCATGTTTTGTACCAAAAGAAATAAAATCGGCCTCGACCGGCACTTTTGGTACCTTCGCTTGGGCGCTAGAAATGGAGCTGCTGTCAGTTTTTGCATCAGCTGTTAAGCCAGTGGTTCGCCCTGTAATTTTTTCCAGAGTGACTTTTTGCTTAGCTCCAAGAGTCGGCAAAGAGTGCTAGCCAGCGGCAGCTTGGAGTAAAATCAAGAATTTTTACATCCTCTTTGACTATGAGGAATGAATGCTGAAGAAATTTGATTTGTGTGATGAAGCAATTTTGAACTATGGAGGCTGCATTGGTGGCTGTCATTCTTTGTCGAAAAATAAAGAGAAAATATGCATAAGCTGCTGCTTAGATACATTTTCTTAGCAGATTTGAGCAAGGGAAACTGCTAGCTACTGGAAGGGTCTTCCCTCGGCCCCAGCTAAAGTCCTGCTCTGTTGTTCCCCCAATCTCATGCAAAGGGTCAGTGCAGTGTCCGAACTCACCCGGAGCTTACCGGACTCTGCGTTAGTTGGAAAGTGAGTGGAATGAACGAACCAAAACCATTTGCCCATGACTGCTACAAAGCACTGATGCAATTGGTCCAAGCGCTTGCATTTTAGGTAATTGGTCAACGCATGTGCATACCCAGGCCTTGATCCTCCAATGACTAGTTGATTTCAAGCTCCGCTCCGATAAGCACTCCACTTAAAATACCATTCCATTTGATTAATACGACAAGATCATGAGTCAAGAGTCCAACACGGATGTGGTCACGGAGATTCGACGCGGCAAGCAAAGCCGATGGGACCGCAATGATGAGTTCTCGCATATCGACCGCAGCAAATCAAAATTCGGTCAGATCTATGAATTATTTATTCAGTTTTGCGAAAACACGTCACTTCGAGGCGTGCCACGGATTGTCCGTGCCTCTGATCGCCGAAAGCGCTTGCTTTGGTTAAACTTTGTCACTATCTTCTTCATTGCATGCATAGCCTGCTTAATAATCATAACGAATCAGTACCTACAATACGATGTGATCCACCAGCCTAAGCAGATATTCGATGCCCCTAAAGCATTCCCCTCCCTCACAATATGCAATCTGAGGCCCTTCAAGTCGTCCGATGTGGACCGTCTAATTCAACAAGGTGCAGTTCCTGTGCAGGCCTATTTCGATGCCATTATGAAGATTGCCTCGACGCTGGACAAACGCTATGCCAGTCAGTTCACAACACTCCTTTCCTTAGAGTCATATCTCCTGAACTTGCCCGAGGGCATGGAACCCAGCAATCTGGGCCACCGTCTCGAACAGCTGGTGCAAACGTGCGTTGTCCTCTATCAGAATGGCACCTCAATCAGAGGCACCAATTGTCGCAAAGCGGGACATTGGGTTAAGACGCTGGACCGAATTTACCACAACTGCTACACCTACGAGGTGGATCCCCAAATTCGAGCCCAGACGCTAAGCGTTGAAATGGTACTGTACCTCGACAACATAGTCGATCACACAAATTGCTTTGACTGCCAGGTAAGATATTGCTATCATCATCAAAATTGTTTGCTCCTTTATTGATAAATGAGGAACAAAGGAGAGGAGCGCGCCTAAATTATAAAAAGCTGTCAACATTTGCATCAAAGGGAAGTTGGTGGAGAGCATTTTATTTAAGAGAAATCAAAGGGCACCCAAATCTGTTTTAAGTTTATTCAAACAGATTAACCAACAAGGCAAGTCCCTCAAGACCACAATAAACTTACAGTTTTTGTTTGACCAACAATTCGGAGGCAATTAATTTTGTCCTCATGTCACCTCGATCCCCATAATCTTTCGTGCTTTTATTGAGCCAGCTTATGAATGAAGTGGTATCGTTAATCATGGTGCTATGGTTCTGTTTTTTTTATGATGAACTCTTTTTTCTTCGACATTTGAATGTGATTTCATTCGACTGCCACGAGGGGTTCGCAAAACCAGCCATCACATGATTGGCGATTCAAAAGAGTGCTTTTATGAAAGTAAATTAAGCTGCGTGGGTTGGGTGATCAAGGCCAATGTCGGTGAACCGAAATACACCTCTACGTTTCGAGAGATGACTCGATGAAGGGAAGCATATAATGCCAACCCTAGAATGAGCGCCTCGGCACGACTTGGCAGACCATGGCAAATTGTCTATTTGGTAGGCATATTAATGCTTCAAAAGGCTGGTTTGGTTTGATTAAGAGTAAGAAGCATTAATTAAAATATGTTTTCCTTGCCTGCTGCAGTTGCCCAGTGAATTTGATGGGGCGTATTCACCTACTTGTCCCACTCCACTCTCAGGCCAGTTATCAGTCTTCCGACTTTTACTGATAACAACTGCAATAACGGAGTCAGTTTTTGCGGCTCTCCTTCCTGTAATCATTCTTGCATAGAATTGCGAGCACTTTGATTTATCAAGACACCTTAATGTACCACGACTCTTCCCCACGACAGATGGCAGTTGTTGAAGGAGGTGAGCGCAAGGAAAGCTGTTTGCATAAAAAAAGTAGCATTAAGAAGAGAAATTTGCTAGGGGATTTCCTCAGTGTCACTGCGAAAATCAGCCCTCAATAAGAGTTAACTGCGAAGATGCGTTTTAGAATTTAGCTAATGAACGTCAGGTGGTCGCAATATCACCCCCCCGGGTTGGAGATTAGAGGCCAAACAAAATGGGCTGTCATCTATTCCTACTTTAACACATTACTTCAATGCTGGAGCTCGTCAAAACCATTTGTTTGAAGGCATGTTCCTCTTGCGAAGATGCAGGAGTTAGAAGAGGCTGTGCAGAGGCCAGAATGCGCCCTTGAAAAAACACCCCACCTTCAAATATGTGCGATGATGCTGCTGTCGCAAAGTT
Organism: Taenia pisiformis; assembly: GCA_023968675.1. Taxonomy (NCBI): domain Eukaryota; kingdom Metazoa; phylum Platyhelminthes; class Cestoda; order Cyclophyllidea; family Taeniidae; genus Taenia; species Taenia pisiformis. The sequence continues at coordinate 13,465,428 of CM043733.1, read as the reverse complement.
AACGGACTATTCTGCGAGTTTGTACATCATTATCTTACTGTGTAAAGAATGAATTGTTAGCTGAAGTCTAAAGCAATTTCACCCCATTAAATTGGAGAAGCAAGTCCTTATTAGAAATTATTACGAGAATGGATTGTTCATTTTGAGTTAGCGGGGTTCATTTCAGCGTACTAAGTAATGACTATTTACGCATGTATTAACGACTACGGTTTCCACTCAAACTGAGGAACAGCTGAACCTAATATAGGGAGGGCTGAAATTTCACTGATTGTAGGATCGCGTTCGGGGAAGTCAACTGACGGGGGCGCGACTGTTGTTAAACCCAGACTCCAGTTATCCCCGAATAGTGGAAGAGGGAATCAATCTGATGCCGGGCACCCTTACAGACATTCACTTCACGGTGCGAGAGTGGTCGATGATGACCCCACCTTATGGCCGGTGCAGTCACGAGGCGCCTGTGGAGATTGGGTTCAGTGGACAGACTTATTCCTACACCGAGCAGGCTTGCCAGCAGGGCGCGATTCAGGCGATGATCGCTCAACGCTGTGGCTGCCTTTCTTACGACATGCCAGTGCCCAGCCACCTGGAGGGCAATGCAACCACGAATGCCTCCCTCCTCTACTGCCAATTCTTCGAGCTCCCAGTGGTCAACATCAGCTCCCGTTCCGACATCGAAATTAGGCGTCGATACTTCACTCAACAGGCAATGGAACGCTTCATCACCCGCATGTACTGCTCCACCGCCATCACAAGGAACACGCTGGCTGCGGAGACTGGATGTCGGGCGCCCTGCATCCGCTACAGCTACGACACGCAAATATCCACCGCTCAGTGGCCTACCAAACGCTTCGTAACTAACTTCGCTAACAGTGTGAGTGTATCACATCGAATCGTCAGCCCCACAAGAAGTGGATGGCAGAAAGGCTCATGGAAAATAGTGTCATCATAGTAGCGAGTTAATGCTCAAGCTAGAGAGCACAGAGATGAGATGACGTGGAGCTAAATTAATTATGTTGCTGTAATTGCCATTCCGGGTAGCCCAATATCATCCCCCTTTTATTGCCATAGCCACATGTGGCAGTGCTACATACTTTTGTGGGACGATTTCGCATAGAATATGAGGTAGCCGCCTCCACAGCCATTGTTTGCCTACGTAGATGCAGTGCATTGGTGTAGATGATGGAAAAACAGCTCAAACGCTGCTCAGTCACCTTTGATGTCCTACGGCATCATAAGCCTAAATCCTACCCATCTGTGATATTAAGCCCACTGTCTGTAGCTCGTCTGGTCATCTATTTCCGAAAGGTAGATTTTTGGATACATAGAAAGCGGCCACTTTCCACTCATTGTGCTCCAAATCATCCTACTTTTAAATAGGATCCATTCCTTCATTAATTTTGACCATTGCTTATTACGAAGCTACTTCTAAGCGAATCGAATGGGTCCTTAACTTTCAGCAGCTGAACCGTAAAAAATACACAATGAAGAGCCAGGGGATCTACGGCAATTTCAAGAGCCACAACGCAGAGGGAGAGGAAGACGATGAGAGGCGTTTTGTAAAGCTTTTGAGACCCTACGCTGAGATTCACAACATGACCATCAACGGTAAAGAGGTGGAGGCTGTTGAACTTCTTATGCGTCTGCAGGACGTGGAGCAGAACTTCCTCTCCATTATTGTCTCTCGACCGAACTTTGACATCGTCCGCGTGGAGGAGAAAGCGGTGGTGACCCTGACCTCTTTATTTAGTCAGATTGGAGGTCTCTTGAGCATCTGGGTGGGAATAACAATGATTTGCATCGTCGAAGTGGCTGAATTTCTTCTCAATTGTTTCGACGTTCTGTGTGGCCGGACGCCCTGATTTCTTCGTAAATCTGTGTTTTTACTTTCATAGACACCCTCTTGTTGGGGGGAGTTAAATATGTACTGTCCCACGAAGTTGATGTGCTTTTTTAAAGACAAGTTTGAGCAAAGAGCTAAAATTGAAAGATCGTTCGACGGTATGTTCTTAAAGGCACTTCAAACGCTCCGGGGATTGGTGTGAAGTTAATAATTCACTCGTTGAACAGTGATACCATTGTAAGCGTTGGAGGAAAGATCAAGCCTTACAACAAACGACGCAAATATCTCACAAGACGAAAAGCGTATACAGAGCACCTGACGTTGGGGTGCGCCATGCATTTAAGCAAATCTACAAACCGAAGCAGTCCATGCAATGTTTCTGGAGATGTTTAGCGGTAAAATCGTCAAGCGCGAGATGAAAAACCAAACTGCCCTCAAATAATTTTTAGAAAAAAGGACAGATCTCTTTTACCAAGACCTACTGTGTTAAATTTGTACAAAATTACGTGTGCAAAAGCGTTGTGTGGAGAGGCCTTCCTATTATGAAGGTGAAGAGCTCTCAACAGATTTTAATCACGCCAACATTAGTTGGAGTTTATTAGCAACGATGACATAATTTCGAGGCCTCCAATGGATTCGAGTGCATTAGCAACACTGCTAGGCTACGTATTTGCGAAAACGATGAGAATTGCAAAGGAAGCAGAACGTCTGTGAATTCTATCTGTGGCACATCAACCGGCTTTGCCACTCCAGAATTCGCGTGTGCATCAAGGAATCCCAAGTACTCTTTAAGCCATTCATGCAGCTTTGGTTGAATGATTTGTCAGTAAAGCTTTTGATTGTCTGTACAAGGGCATTGCTGTTCCTCCGCATCGAGGTTGATTTTCAATGGCTGCTGGATCATTCATCGAACGAGGAGAGGTTGAATGAATTCTTTAACCTGCGAAACAGTATGGTGGTCGGCAATTTGTCCAACAAGCAAATGCATTCACCATCAGTATGAAAGCTCATGGTGGTACTAAAAAGTTGGAAGACTGTAAAGGCATGTTTAGGGAATACGATTTTCACAAAAGGTACTACAGCTTTGGGCATGGTAAAGGGAAGTCCGAGGTATGTTTGCGTGAAACGAAAACGGAGACGAGAGGAATTACAAGCTTCAAGCTTTACTGCTCCTACGAGGCATCGCGCTTATTCTCAGCCTTCGCCAATTTCGTGGTTGGTCCCGTTTACGTCCGGATCCGCTTATTTGCGAAGAAGCACACTGACCACCATCAGGCAAAGATACATTATCGGGTACAACAACAGACACAGTGTCGCTATTGGTAATGATGTTCACCGTTTCCGTCATAACTAATAAGTCATAGGCAATGGATTTTTCTCCACTTTTTCCGGAGGACAGCTCTAAAATGACGTCAAACTTCTCTGGATAGCATTCCTTTTCCCCTCCCACTTCCGTCCCTTCCTCCACATTTTCGTCTTCCTTTCCCACGGAGTTCGCATCTTGACTCTCCTCCTTCTCCTCCTCACCTGCCTCCTCTTCTTCTTTCGCATCTACTTTCCCCTCTTCTTCCTTCCCGCCTTCCTTCTCTTCTTCCTCCTTCCCTTCTTCTTCCCCTCCTCCTTCCTCCACACCATCTTCTTCTTCTCTTCCTTCTCCATTCGCCTTTTCACTCTCCTGATCTCCCTTCTCTTCTTCCTCATTTTTTTGTTCTTCTTCTACCTCTTTTACCCCTTCTTCCTTCCCTTCTCCGTTCTGCTCATCTTCCTCCTCTTCTTTCCCCGACCCTTCGTTACCTTCCTCCCCCACACCTTCTTCCTTAATCCCTTCTTCTCCTCCTCCCTCCTCCGCCTCTTCATCATCCTCTTTTCCTCCTTCCTCCTTTCCCTCTCCTTCACTTTCTACATTCTCTTTACCTTCTTCTGCCTCGTTTTTTTTGCCTTCTTCTTCTATATCTTCTCCATTATTTTCTCCTTCATCCTCTTCTTTTCCATTTTCTCCGTTTTTTTCTTCTTCCCCTCCCACCTCATCATCTTCCTCCTCTACCTCCTCATTTCCCACTCCTTCCTCTCCTTCCTCCCCTTCCTCCCCATTTCCCGACTCTTTCTTGCTTTCTTCTTCCTCCTCTTCCTTTTCCTCATCATTGCCCCCTTCTTCCTCATCCTCTTCCTCTTCTTCCTCTTCTCCACCTTCGTTCTCTTCATCAACTTCCTCTTCCTCCTCTCCGACCTCTTCATTACCTCCTTCCTTCTCCTCATCCTCTTCATCATCTCTTTCTTCTTCTATTTCATTTTCTCCTTTTTCCTCCTCCTCCTCCTCCTCCTCCTCCTCCTCTTCCTCTTCTTCTTCTCCTTCTCCCTCTTCTTCTTCTCCTTCTTCCTCTTCTTCTTCTCCTTTTTCTTCTTCCTCTTCTGCTTCTTCTTCTTCCTCTTCTCCTCCTCCCTCTCCTTCTTCCTTTTCATCTCCTTCCTCCTCCTCATCCTCCTCCTCATTACCTCCTCCTGCCTCCTCCTCTTCTCCCTCCTCCTTTTCATCACTGTTCTCCTTTTCGTCCTCTCCTCCTTCTTCTCCCTCTTCCTCGGCCTCCTCTTTGACACTTCCTGGCGTTTCTTCTTCCTCATCCTGCTGATTATTAGGCTCGGCAGGTTCCTCACTATCGGCCATTTTCTTCCATTTGCACGTACATATGCCAAAACATTAAATAACAATTTTAAAATATCTCAAGCTACTCTTATTCACCAAGCTTTACACGTCTCTTCTATTTTTATTAGTTACCCCATAAACCTTACCGTTTCAGCTAAATTCTTCGTCATCTACGAACAGCACATTAACTAAACTCATTAAAGTCATTGTAAAGGTTTAAACCACTTGCTAATTTACACTTTTGGAGGGACGGTCAGGGACAGACTAAGCGAACTTACCAGCCGATGATCTGGCGTGTCCTCTGTGCTACCATCCGAGGTTTTTTATAGAGCTACGCTCTCACATGCAGCACTTTTCACAGGATCACGCCGGCCACCTCATCGACACAAACAGGCTCGACGCGTCGGCGGATCGGATGTCTCCTCACGTGTGTCTCGAAGCCGACAATTCATCTCACATTCGTGCATGCTTTGCAACTTATCTGCATAAATGCATGCCAAAATGAAGGCCAAGTCTTGTGCACCTTAACGGCAACATTGTATGTGTTGTAGAAGTAATGGTACTCCAATCAGTTTGGGGTCAAAAATTCTGCATTACCATTCGTCTCACCCTTGGAATGCGATGGATTTACACATCACGGGGGCCCAGCAAGGGAGGAGTTGGGAAGAATTTACTTAAAAGCATTGCACGTTCAACATTGCTTGCTGCGTGCTCATAAAGCAATACAAGTGCCCGTTTTAGGTTGGTTCGAACCCACAGAAATGGATGGCGGGCCTGCAAAGACTGAGTACAATTCTTCATGATAATAGAAATCACCGTTGTATCAAGGGTTTTTTGCTGCCTTTAAATGCAGCACTTTTCAATGCCATTAAGCAGCCCCAGCACCTGTAAAAATTGGCAGAAAAGGCGACCGAGGTACTAGACCAAGCTGGCGAATAGTTTAGCGTTGCTTCTTCTAGCAGTCTGCCAGCTGCACTTTATGTTAGGCTGTTGTCTTGAGTCCCGCAAGTGCGGACAAGTCAGCAGTCCAAATGTGTTGCCGTCTTATAAACTATGCAACCATCTCTTTTGCACTTTATTGCCTAAATCAGTAGCAGACCATAAATTGTGCTCAATTTGCATAAAAATGGTCTATTCAAACAACCACCTGAGGTTCGGTTTTTGTTTGGCATTCTGCAGCATCGCTAAGGCTTTGTGCGGATTAAATCACTTGAACTTTCAGCCTCGACGGTCCCATTAGCCCTCAAAGCCCCGGTCCTTGGTTTTCATTGGTTTTGTGGCCCTTCCAAATGCAACGTCAACTTCCGCAAAACGCCTGTGCTCATTCGAGCTCTGTGTTGCATTCACAAATCAGTCAGTTCAAATTAGGAAATAAACTTCAATCCTGGTGTGCTGCAATGCTTCAAATGTGTTGACACATTTTTATAACTCTTGAGGCCATTTTACATATTTCTGAATGTTTATTGCCATAAACTTGGCAAACATTTAGGCATGGGCCAAAAAGGTTTAAATATGCCGTGCGCAATGTTATTTTTACATTTAAAGCAAGCAGCATTAATTTTGGTGGCATATAACGAGCTTTTAGACGCTTTAAAAGCGTACCTGTCCAGCAGTTGAGTCGTAAAAAGCCACGGCAGCGGTTGCTGCTACCCGCAGTCGCGATCTACCAGCATTCGTCTTCATCACGACCCTCCTATATAAGGTGGGTGCAACATAACCTGCACCTAGAAATTCTTTTAATTCTATTCTAGCGCATTATTCATGTTTGGTAAGTTTAGGCATTTCTAAAAATGCTCTCCTTCATACTGACTAATAAAGCGCGCCTTCAAGATCGGATTCATTCCCCCCTCCCTCCCTTACCAGCAAAGGTGCGCGACTTTTCTGTTGAGGTGTTCAAAAAGGTTGAAAAGTGCAAGGATGATTTTCTCAGGTCTGACGACACGGAGAAGACGTCGGGGGAGGCAGAGGATGGAAAGAAACTAGAAACTGAGAATGGCTGTGGGGAATCGGTCGATGCTCACATAGTGAACGAGGGGTAACAATTTGTTGAAGTCTTTAAGACTAGTGCAGGAAGCAGGAAGAAATTATTACAGAGTCAAATTAAATGCCTAATCATAATTGTCTTCCTTGTACAAGCAATACTTTTTGCAACTATGTCATCCGGCAGGAAATAGTGCAGTCATAGTATTTTAAAATGGCTTTGTAGACACGCTTTCGTTAGTACTTAACTTGTTCTTATTTTTGCATAGACTCAAAGATGATGATGGAATTGGGCGAGAAGTTGACACTGAGGTTCAAATTGGAAAGAAGGAATTTGTGAGGGCGGAGGATGGAGAAAAAGAAAGGACGGTGTTAGAAACTGAAGTTAAGGAGGAGGCGGATCAGGAGCAAGAAAGTCTGACGCAGGGAAGCAATCTGGAATCACCGAACTATAACAAAAGGGGGGATGAAGAAGTGGCAATGAAAGGCGAAGTTGTGACCGAGGAAGGAAATGATGATGGGGCAGAAGTTAGCCAAGATAATGACCATTGCCAGGGGGCAGAAAATATGGAGGCCGGTATGGTTGAGAAAGTATTAAAAGTCATGAAAATGAGCGTGAATAACGGAAGAGAGGCGGATTCTGATAAGATAGATAAGATTTACTTGACGAACCGAGCCGATGAGGCAGAAGAAAATTTGAAAGAGGAAAGAGTGAAAACAGAGATGGAGCAGTCGGTCAAACAAATGAAAGGAGGCCAAGAAGTAATTGAGGTGGTTGCGATGACTATGGATGAAGAGAATAAGCGCAGCACGGATGAACCCGTAGGTGTGGGAGGCAACGCTAAGAAGGAGGAAGTGGAGAAGAGCAAAGATTCCAAACCAGCAGAGAATGAAGGGACTGGAACAATGCAGTTGCCAATTAAAGCCGGTGAGCTGGCAGAAAAGGCCGAAAGCAATGATAACTTAAATGGAGCAACTGAGGTGAAAGAAGTAAACCCATTAGAAGAGGACGGTACGAGGTTTTGGAAAAAAGGAGTTAAAAGAAACGAAAAACGGATTTGAACAAAAGGAGGCAGTGGTAGTCCCCATTGAGATCATTGAAAAAGTGGTGAGTGAAGAGGAGATTTTTGAAAGAGATGGTGCGGAGATAAAATCAGATGAGACGGCGAAGGGGCAACCGAAAGAAGAGGAGTCAGAAGAAAATTGTAAGCATGACGTTGCTGGGAATTGTAAAGAGATGGAAGTTTTTGAGATAAGTAATAAGAAGAAAGGAGAAAGGTGCTCAAATGAGGTGGTTTGGGCCGAAGTGGTTGAAGACGAAGAACCGGAAACAGGGGTTGGACATGGCCATGAGGATGTAGAAGTAAAAGGGGAGCCATCAGCTTGTGTGAAGGAGATGGAAACCAAGAAAGAGAAAATCATTGATGCGACGACTTCACAGGAAATTGAACCTGGGGAGGAGGAAATGATAAATATTGAGGCAGACAAAGTGCCTGCGTTTGAGCTTAAGGAAGGGGAGGAGGTGGGAGAAGGCAATCTTCAAGAGCTGGATGTGGATTGTGTGGATGAAGGTACAATCAAGCAGCAGGAACACAAAAACAAAGGTGCCGCCGAGAAGTTTGTCCTGCCAGAAAAAGCGCAAATTGTGGGACGCGTTGTGAACACGACGGAGGAAGTGGAGGCGGAGCCCAACGTCGAACTCGTATAATTAGTTTGAGTGTTCTCATTTTATGCTCTTCTTGAATCACTAAAGACTGCTTTTTACGTTTTTTGAATTTTGCTTAAACTGGCACCTTTCATTTGTGCTACATAGGCACTGGAGGAGAAAGAACAAACCTGCATTCTTAAATGCCCTGGCACGGAACCGCCGGTCATAATCAAAAAACTTAATACAATGAAAGGAGCCTTAACAATATCATGAATAAAAACTATTAGAGCTTAAGATCCGTGCCGAAATGCCGATTTAACGCAGCCTGACTCACGAATACTGGTAGCGCCTTTCGACATTCGAGTTGACTTAATGATCCTTTGGCTAGGGGTAGTCAAAAATCTTCTCGAAATAGACCAAGCGAAGATGTATTGGCCGCTTAGCGAACTACGCACTTTCGCTATCTCCGACGGGAGAGGTTAATGACTGAGATAAAAGGTACCTAAAGCATAAGGTTTTCCAACAACCAAAACTTTGACGTATTTCGGCTGAAACGCCTCGTAAATACTGAACAGAAAACGTACGGTCTGGGGCACTGCTAACTCAAGTAAAGCTGAGCTTGGGTTGAAACTGTCAATCCTGTCCCAACTTCTGTACTTAAGTGGTAGAATCCCCCTGCAAGCTAGCCTATACTTGGAAGTAGTGGCAAACGCCCTAGTAAGGAAGCACTGAAAAAGAACAATTTGAATTGTAGCATTCCTAGCAGAAACTACTGAAGGGTGCAGCATGCCGCATGCTAAATCATTTCCTGTCTCTTCATTTAACAGGGAATGCTTCTTGCAGTCCTCAAGAAACCTAACGCTTCACCCTAGGCGACACGTAATTAACACCCTCACAAGCACCGCTGCCCTTGCGACGAGGGGAAGCAGAAAGGAAAATTAACTTTGCAAAGCAAAATTTGCACTTTGGCAGGAGACTGTGCAGCCAGTTTTAAATGCGCCACTCAATTTCTCCCAACACGAAGCCAAAAGTATGTTCGAGAGAAATAGACAAAATTATCTTTGGCTGGTTTGTTTCTAAGAAGTCGTTTTGTATAGCATGACTCCACTTGATTATCACGATTATCATAAGCGTCGGCAAATGACGCAAACAAACATGAGGGTCAATAAATCGTGACCTAGTGGCGTTAGGCTCTGCTCGATTGGAGCATTCTATCCTGCAATTAGTAGATGGAGGAAGTCGGGGGTCCCGCACCACGTAGTGCAATGCTCATACTGCTGTGGGCCAGCCGCATCCTCAAGGCGTTTTCAAGCCCTGCCTCATTGATGGTGCCATTCATTGGAGGCCAAAGAGCGCTGCACTTGCTTTCCTGTATTGCAGTTCGAGATCCTGTAATCGCAGCGCTACCGGATTCCGGATATACTCATTTCCATCTCCCTCTCTACCAAGGGGAGTACAGAGCCAAATTCCATGCAATGCCTGTTGTACGCTTCAATTTTGGCCGTCAACCTTCCCTCCGACTTCGGTGCTTTCCATTTACTAGTCGAAGTCCTGTCCTTCATCCATGCACTGCGTTAAAATGTGATCGGAAATGGGCCATCGTGAGGAAGCATTTGAAATAAAGTTGCAATCCATAATCATCCTTCGTGTGGAATTCTCCCCCACTAGAACGAGTAGGAGCACTAATAGCTGCGTAGCCGAGACACCTCTCTATTAACTTACATTCGGATTCCGTGTTATGCTGGTAACTTCACGAGTTAAAAAGACTTGTAAGTGGTTGTTCACAAAACTTCAGCCATTAAAGTCTTTGCTATTCGCGTCACATTATTTATTTCAGCAGCTATTAGCAATAGGTAATGGAACGGGCTATTTGTCTCCTTCAAATGCATCTGCAGTGGTTGCCCAAAAACGTCAAAAGGTTTCTTAAATCATTTGGAGGTTAAGGATCTGAGTTTAGATGTGACTTGGCGTCATTAAATTGCTGTGCCGTAAAAACCACAGCTTCAAAGAAGATGATGAGCGCGGGTGAGTGATTTGGCAGCAGGTAGCCTTAAGTTCTCTCTGTAATCACTACGCCGGACACCAGCTTGACCCACTGCTCTCAGGCCACTCGGATACCTGCTTTACCACAGTGTGACAAATTTATGCTCAATTGCCACCTTATAAATGAGTTTCTTGTTGTTCATATTCCCTTATACATTCTCATTCATTGACTGCTCTTCATTCAATTTTAATGTGCGTTGTGCTACAAAACGAGGGAAGGAAATTTGACTTTTCGCCTGTTAAAATCTGTCTTTATTGTGATCAGCCATAGCGGCTGAAAATTGTTTCTTAGTTGTGTTGGGATTCGTCATTTGGTACGCCGCACTTAAATAATGCTCGCAATTTTACTTTTAAGCTTGCACACACACGTACACACATTTGGACTGCAATATCCCTTGTCAACTTTACTCTTTATTCGTCCTTTGAGTTTGATGCCGTATGCGTCCATTCCAGCTCGTTGGATCAAGCATGCTGTTGGTTGGTTAGTGCAAGTACACTCCATGCATTGTGAAAAGTAATTTGGCAGCAATAAGTGTCATTGAAGTGCACAGACTCCATCACATCTAAAAGCATAGTCTTGAGACGATTCCCCATATGTTGTTGAAGCCTGGTATGAAATCGCCTGGTCAGCTTATAAAAAGGTCATAAAAACTCCTCGACAACTCTCATTGTTGTATGCTAAAAACTTCCATTACGGCACCCATTGATAAGACAGAAGAAGTGGAAGTGCTACGGATGGAAGAACTGTTGATGGCTCATAACAGGAAAGCTGAGAAAGGCGTCTAGCAATGGAAGTGACTGATGGTCAGTAGTTTTCCTCGCCTCTGAACTCAGTTCCCAAAGCCGGTAGAAACTTCATTTTCAGTACAACTAACAAGAGGGATAAGGGGATACTGAGGTCAAGCATTTTTTCGGTTGTGGTGGCAGACCCGAGAGGCCGACTAAAGGAAAAGGGTTATTTTGCAGTACTTAGGTGCTTGTTTGAATTCTGCTTTCGGTTGCAAGGACGTGGTTGGCCATATTGCCTTCGTCGAGTGGGCTGACTCCTGAGACATGCTAGTAAACTCAATCCCCTGTTTGCCAAATACATATATTCCATCCGATCGTTATGCCCTCTTTTGCCTTCAGAGGAGTCTTGAGGCACTAAAAGAGATTGCCGTCAATTTGGAGCTCAATCGGGCTTAGTGCGAAATCGCGGTAGCGTCATCGTATCAAATGCCTGTTTACCTTGACTTAATTATTCAGCAAGTGTTTCCTCAGTGGAAGAGGGTGACCTGAATGAAACGCTAGCAGGGCATGAAAAATGTGATTGAAGACCTGACCCGGAGTTAGGAATGCATGACCTGGTTGTCTTTCCGAAAAAGCATAGCGGTAAGTGCCCTTCTCATCATCATCCACCTCGTGTTTACTTCTGTTCAAAGACGCCCCACTACGGCAAATTCACACATTCTTGAAGGCGTTATTGCGATCTTTGAGCAAAAGAAGTTTGCTTAGAGTTTTGTTTAAAAATTTACTTGCATATGAAAGCACAAACCAGGGTATTTCAATATGTGTAATGATAAGACAAGTGTGTCCACCGCTTTAAGGCAATTCAGTTTACATTGAGGGAGAAATCACTTGGAAAGAACAACACCGTTGCATGGGAATTTAAGCTCTTTTGAAGTCATCTTCTTCATTGAGTGCTACGTATAATTCTCAGGCAACCAGTGACAACTATGGACTGTCGGCTTTATAATCTGGAGTATCTACAAGCCATTCCTCATCCCTTAAAACCCGCCGCTTTTTATGCTCAGGAAGTCGTTGGTCTTACCCCACCCTAGTTTTTTATGATGACATTCTCTTGTTAAAACACAAGCTCTCGTGATTCAGCATTTTCATTCTTTTATCATTCGTTTATCAGAATGTCTCCTCTCGGAATTTCCGGCTCTCCATCACCTTTGTCCTTGGGATTTATCCGATTTCTTGTAACCCCTTGTGAAACCAAATGGTCAGCCAAAGCAGACAGATAGAGCAGCTCTGGAATCTGAGTAAAGTTTCTCAAGGGAACAACTGGCGCAAGCAATTAATTCAACGTCAAAGAGGTAGTCACTCACAATGGCGGATGTCAGGGAAGAGTTGATCTTCATGTATTTCGGTCAATAGCGTTCTGACTTAGGCGAGCTTAGGGTCGCTTCTTCTCCGCAGCATGGCCTTCCAAACCTACAAGTGGTTTGGCAACTTTGTGCATTTTGGTGGCATGGGTTCATTCATGCTTCCTTGTCCCATTTCAACTCAGTACAACACACATGCGTAGCTCTGATAATTTGATAGGAAAGAAGAAAGCGACAACAGTTTGGCAACATATATACATTTGTCATAAGGTTGGGCTTGGACTACTGGCATGACCCGCAATCCAGCCCTAGGGCAGAGGTACAATGATGAAGGCGTAAGCTAACCTATTATCAAAATCGAGTGAAGCAGTGTGTATTTAATAGAGGAATGGAACCGCTGGCATGGTCCGAAGGCCAGCTCATAGGGGTAGGGTAACATGGGCAGCCAGTTGGCCGAAACCAAAACCAGTGGTCAGGACAAATCAAGCGTTACATTGAGGGCTGAACGACCGAACCTTAACATCCACCATTTGGAGGATGTGGTCAAAATATGCAACCAATGGAGTCAACGTCAATCGTACAGCTCAAAACCTTCCAACTTATTCATTTTTGCATTTATATTTATAACAATTCCCTGCACCCTGTGGAGAATTGACTGATTGTTTGTTTTGGATTGTAGGCGGGAATTCTCCGCTCCATGCATTTCGACAATGCGGCCTAATTACATTTTTGAGGTTACTTTCATGAACAGCCTAAAAATGATTCGTTCATTGCTCTGTTTGACTTGCTCTTTTTTAAGGGTCCGGTTTGAAGTTAACTCTTTGCAGGGCCACCGAGCCACCTGGTTTCCCGACTGAGGCGAGCCGTCCCACAATACAACCTTACTGGCATTATGCCTGAATTCTGTCCTTAAAAAATCCTTGTAACTGCATTTTGATTCAATTTCTTATTGATTCCCTTGGTAAAATATCCATTTTGCGCCACACCGTGCACATTAAATAATTTAAGTAGATGATACAGATTACTGACAAACAAGATTGCATCGTTCCATGCATCATTCCAAGGCGAAAAAAGGCAAAATGAAAGGTAGGATGCACAAAATATTTGTATGTTCAATAGAGGAAGGGAATGTGACTTCTGTCATGACCCGGAGGCCAGCCCTTCGTATCTAAGTCAGTAAGACTACCTAAGAGCTCGAAAAATCAAACCTCAAACCGAACGAACAAAGTCTTGCAAAAATGAATTTGATTCTCCTATTAAACCTGACAATTTGTAGACGAATACATTACGATGGGAGAATGTTTGAACCTATCTGTGACCTAGGCACGATCAATTACTTGCGTTTCTATTGGCTTGTCTCTAGGTCTTCTTATTTGCACTGTCTCGCCTCTACCTGGACTGGTGAACCTTCCAGGGTGACGGGCTGGTCAGTCGCATTTTGGCTTGCGTGTTCTGTGCTGCTTTATTATGCTTGCCATAGTATGTGGTCCTGTTTATTGTGATCACACATTACATCACCGTGTTCTTGGAGGAAAACAGTCCTAGTGTAATTTGGTTTAGCATATACTTCCGGAAAGGTATTTCGGCCCTTCCTTCGGAGAGATCCCCGCTGAGACTATTTTTTACCCATTAACATATTTCTTGGTTATTTAAGGACCAGATTTTGATGGCGATTGCGAAAATTCTACCAGATAGTCTTTCGTTCCCATTGATTGATACTTTTCAATGCTCGGTTTTTACATTATCACGTGCTTTATATGTTAAACTTTTGTTGAAACGGTCGCTATGCATGCATGTTAGTCATCTTATGTGAGTTGTATTCTACGCGTTTTAGGCTAAGCCACCTGCACTTAATGGTAAGTTAGCTGTGTATTTAGTAGCGCTCAACCCTATTTCGTTTGCTTCTCTCGTCCTAATTTGAAAAGCTAAAATTCGTTACCCGGTAATATTTTTTCCTATTTTTAATAGAGTACTTTTTATCTTGGTTTTTTAGCCTAATGAACGGTTCAACGAAATAAGCAAGTTTGGTCTTGTCCAGATCGGTATCGAAATGACTGAGGAGATGACCATGTCATCGTTTGATTTATCTGAAGGTTGGGGTTGCTTATGCTTTTTGGTTTAAGATGGTTGCTGGGATAGGTTTTTGATGTCTTGTTATGCGTAGGTCGGACTTTGCCATATTTGGAAGAGTTCAGATAATTTTTATGCGAGTCTACTATCTTTACAGTCTGCACTTTTTATAAACCTGAAATCGTATGTATTTCCTCGGTGCACTGGTTGGTATGTTTCGGAGTCATGGTCCACCCTTTTGTTGAATGCTGAAATCAGTCGTCAATCTCTTTATGCAACTCAGCCACGGCTTAACTCGCTTCGCACACCAAATGCCCCTGGTTTCTCTGATAATATTGCTGCAGATCAAGACTAGCTTACTTGATTTTAACTTGCTGCTTGCGCACTCTTTGCTTGTGAATCCTCTTATTGTTATGGATTAAGCAAAACTTTGTAGAATGTACAATAACTGTATAATTCCATTTGCAAACATTGCCCTTGTGGTCCCAGGAACCCCAAACGACTTGGAGCCTGGTCCTGTGGAATGGCGCTCTTCTCTACCAAGGTACGTTTCAGACATGGCTGCTAATTTTACGTGGCAAATAACTCTCCACCTCCCTGATTAGGAATTGACGCTGGCATTCCCCCTTAAATATGAACAGTGGACAACGTAAAATCATCAAAGTTCTCAATTTCTCTGCATTTATTAAATCTCTTTGTCACCACGCTACCGTGAATTTGACCTATTTTGAGCACTTGTCTTTGCACGGGCACCCGAATTCCTATATCTCTCATTAGCTTCACCATCAATGGAAAATGTCACCAGCAACACCGGTGTCAGAGCGTCCCGTCTTCATCAGCCTTTGCACTGGAGTCCAACCATCCCATGGATGCCACAGAAGCTATAAGGGACTTCCATACTTTTCAGAATGATTCATCAAGTAGGCTGTTCTTATTGGCAGAGATTCCGTATGGTATTTGAATAGACCTCACTTCTTTTTACCTTAATGGATATTTCGTTTTGCTTGGGCTTACATGCCACAAAAGCGATTGCTTAGATTTCTTCGATGGTAGACTGCTTTTAAAGTGTTTTTTTTTTTATTTTCTGAAATAAGTCGGTTCTCGTAGTTCTTTTATTTGCAAGCAGTAAGTTGGGTAAAGTTGTACTAATGGCTTCCAGATCTATTGTTCGATCCACGTTTCTTACAAATTTGATGTGGAACCCTTAGTCTAGAGCCCTCCGATTAATTTATCAGCCTTCCCTTTCAAAAGTCATTCATTCTCTTTCAGTCAATGCACTCTTCTTTGACGAATCGAGGGCGCCCGACTTTGGGGAAGACCTTACGAGTGAAGTTGCTCTTTTCCATGCCTGTGAGCATCTCATCGGCGAATTGGAGGCCTCAACCTTCTCCTCTTGCCTCCCAAAAACTCTACTCTACACCGAGAAGGTACTCGTGGAGGCCAGCAACTTACAGTCCTTTAATCCTTTCCCGCCTCCTCGACTTTCCTCCAGCCTTCTACGCTTCTCCTCCATCCAAAACGTGACTACTGTACAAACGGTAGTCCTCGAAGTATTCCTTTCTTATTGAAACCTTTCCAGGTTTTCTCGTTTAGCCGTAACTATTTTGGTTTTAGGTGCACCGCTACCGTCGCCGAGCCATGTCTCTTGATTGTCATCTCAACTCCTATCTAGATGGTAGTTCTTTCGACGAAATGGTGATCGATTGCGTCAGTGAGGCTCTTGAGCCGTGTCAAACGTCCCTCGTGGCTGGTGGTCTCGTTCGTGCGATAGCGCAGGAGTCATTTTCTCGTTTCGCCCTGCTGCCCTTACGAATACGACGGCTGCAGGAACTCCTCGCTTCCATGTCGGACACTGACTGGGTCGCCTCGTTCCCTTATATTTCCTTCCGACCACATACGGAGACATATGTTCGCGATATTTCCGGCGATCATCATTTTGCTTCCTCTCAAAGGCAAGCAGCCTCTACTCGCGTTGCAACTCACGCTTACCCTATCTCTAAATTTTGGAGCTCTCTCTTTTTGGTAGGCTTAGGCTTCCCAAAATCCTGAGTTTCCCTTCTCTGCGCGAGCCGGAATCCCTAACCAAGTCCAGGCAAATCAACAACAACGGAGAACTCGATCCGCTTCTACCATCCGAAGCACCATCATTGGCCATCGTTCCCAACCAGCGTCGGTTGCCCGTGGGTGTTGAAAATTTCTTTCGTAATACTTCCACGGAACAGAAGGATGGCAAGGTCAGCGGTAGTGGCGATGGTGGTCCCAGTCGTTTAATATCCAAGCGTCTCATTATCAGTCCAATCATTCCCAAAGAAAGGCTCGTTTGCAGTTCTTTTTAACTTTGTTCCCATAATGTCCCATTTTCATATGTTTTGTACTTTTAGGAGGAAGGGGATTTTGTTGAGCCAAAGAAATCGCTGTTTTGGCTGTGGTGTTTTTGTGGAGACAAGTAAGAAATGTTGTGTCTCATTGTTGAAATGTTTCCAACTGAGTGCTCGGTTCGCCTTTGTTATGGTATAGTTTGTGGAAGTGAGTTCGTCATAATCATTTTTACCCTGAAGCAGGGCAACACAAATCTTACCCGCACTGTGCTGCTCCACGTGTGGCGCACTTCTCGGCCTTCAATAAACACGCACAGACAACACTCTAAGTCCTTTCTATTCGCCTGTTTTACGTATTCATAAAAGCGTCTGTTCTGTCTCTCTTTTGGCTGTAGCTAAGTAACGTAAAAAAGAACTGTTACTCTAGGCCAACGTTTCTTCTGGTAATGTCTGATTTCCATGTCAAGGTTTGTTCAATGCATCACGCACAGTTTTCCCTTGTTAATTTGTTGACCCGGTTTTCTGCCAACAAGCTTTTTGAGCATCATTTGCTTATTCACAGCCCTGGAGCCCTTTCATTCATCCTCCATTGCCAAAAGCCATATTTCCAGTGCGTTATTTGATCGAAATGCGTCGTTTTAGTACACAACCTAAGTTGACTGACTAGGTATTTTTACCGCAGTGTGGTGTCGATTTACCTTTCGCATCCCGTGGCTTTAGATATTTATTTTCGTCCAGCGGTGGCTCACCGAACCCAATCTGAAAGTTACTAATTGTGTGTGTAGGATACCTGAGGAGTTTGCGTTTCTGTGAATACTTTGGTCGATTCTTCTGCTGCGTGTGCCATGCAAACACGCTGATGGTGCTGCCGGGAGCTCTGCTGCATGCTTGGAGTGCTGCCATGTATCCTGTGAGCAAGTTTGCACGTGACATCCTCGTCCGCGTGCACAATCGTCCCCTCATCCACACTAATGATTTTGGACCTGCTATCCGTCGCAATCCCCCCTGGTCTCTTTTGGATGCTTGCCAACTCCGTCGCCAGGCCACGGCCATAATCCCTTTCCTCAGGCTCTGTCCCGATAGTAAGTATCTCATTCCTCTTGGTGAAATCCGCCACCCCTCAAGAGGCTGCTACCGTCGTGCATGCGGGTTCAAATAGCACCCTAATTTATTGCACTTCTCCCCCGTAAGCAGTTAATACGGTCCTTCTGAGAAATGCTTACACATTGTCATTTATAAAGTCACCCAAATATTGTGTCCCTATCGCATACTAGCTTGGTCAAATGCTTTTGACGAACCACTTTCTATCTATATCGATTTCATCAGGCCTCACAACATTTTGATGAGGGTCGTGATCTTGTTGTCCCTTTTCCGTCCCCATGTAATCCACCCGCCCCGTCCTGTGTTAGTCATCCCAGGTGTTCCGGTTAGTTTCCTTGATAGAGTGAAGTGGGTATTGTCGACCTTGTAATCGATGCAGTCATAACATCAAGTCAAATGCTGGCCAAGTTAGTTTTACGTTTATTAATTTGCTTTAGTTTTGCACATGACTCCAGCTAATTTTGTGATGTCTGAAAATGGCGGTAACGGGGCTTGAAGCTTTAGCGCGACAGATTTTCAATTTAGGGATAGGCTTGCGATTTGTTTCAATGTAGCAAAAACGCCAGGTTTTGCTAACATCTCTGTTAACTCTTCTTTCACGGGATTAACGTAACTGCATGTTGTAGTGAGATAGGTGTGTGTTTTGGGGCATGATTTCTAATCAACCCAGGGATTGCGCCTTTCAGTGGTAGCCTCACTTCCATGCGCATTGCAGGCTCCGACGTGTTGACCAAGGTGGACAAGTTGCCCGCGCACTGGGTCACCTGTGCAGACAGATGGAGTCTATCAGACCTCGTATCGCTAGCTAACTCATCAGAGAGCTCGATTCAGAGTATGTCCGGGTGCCTACGCTCGGCGTTGGAGTCCTGTGTGGCACACCTTTCCCATTGTCTGCGATGTCGTGCTAGGGGTCACCTCTGCGAGGTATGCCACGCCGGACGCGTTCTCTTCCCTCACTTTGGGCAGGCGGACACGTTGGTTTGCTCTGACTGTGGTGCCTGCTTTCACCGCACCTGTCTTATGTCGTTGGAGTCAGCAGCGTCAAGGGGGCCAACGATAGCGCCACCTCTTGGACCGCGCGAGGGCGATCCCGACCGCCATTCCTGCCCTCGCTGCATCCGGCTGCGCAGACGGCGCGAGTTGATTGACGTTCCCCTCGCCTCTTAGCGATTTCTCCCTTCCCTTATTTCCTTGTGTACATAAGATTCTCCCCATCTTTTTTATGGTTGATATAATCTCACTCGGATCTCAAAGCTAATCACATGAATCGGTTCTGGCGAGCTTAGTACCGCGTACCTGATCTTCGATGCAGGTGATGCTTGTCGGTCATCCATCACTAATGGTTCAATCTGGTCGGCGGTGCCGTCGATTGATCCTCTTACATGAGGTCCGCCGTTCTGCCGAGGCTGTTTTTTCTGTTAAATCCCGTGAGATGTCTGTGGGTGTTCATTTGAGATAACTGATTGGCAGCGCGAATCATCAGACTCTGGTTTTCAGCTGATCAAAGCATTAAAACGCGTAGGCACGTGATGCCGTGGGTAGGCATGTAGAGTTGTAGTTGTAGTTGTCCACATTTTAGCTTTGATTAAAAAGCAAATTAGCCCAAATCCGCAGCTCATCAACACGAGCAACTAAATGCGAACCCCTAAAGACATTTAGATTTTAGTGAATTATCGATGCATTTCTAAGTGGCACATCATAACAAGGTACCATAGAAGTAGGTTTTTCTAGTCCGTTCAGCTCCATATTTATCTGTTCGAGCATCACAGATTACGCTCTTACTTTTAACATACTTCTAACCATAATTCTACCAGTCTGAAAGACCGTCACATTATTAGGGATTTATTGCCGTGATTGCTCGGCATTGTTTGTACTGTAAACCGCTCAACATAGGTAGCGCCTCATCTGATAAGTGTGCATAATAACGCGGCAAAGGAGAAAGCCAGCGAAAAGGAAGCATTCGATGAGGGAAGGTGAATTTTTTCGACGTTTTAGTAGTAAAAGGTCACAGTACTAAAGTTTTGGAAAAAAATTTGTTATCCACCTTGTGACAGCACTGTCTTAGCCAGAAATGAGGCATACGGGATGCATTCCTCTGAGGTATGCCGCCCAAGACAGGGAATGAAGAGCCTCCAGAGCAATCGTGAACGCTTAGAGGGAGTAAATTATTACCTGTAGCACTATATTATGTCTACTGGTTGCAACGCATAAGGTCTGTATGGCGGCATAAAACTATTACGTTGTTTTATACATTCGCCTTCATTTCAAATAAAAACAAATGACAAAAAGCTTGTAAGGTTAGTCATAGTAAAATATTTTAATCTAGATTTACTTTGAATTTATTGTTTACTAACTTTTATTCCAACCAAAGAATGTGATTATGAGCTGCCCCTCCTTGTTTTATTCGACGAACACAGGGCGGCCCCTACGGTGCTTTTCGCGTTATAAGTATGGGCAAAAAGGCCAGGCATGGGAAGAGTCGGAAGGATAAGTTCTACTTCCTCGCCAAGGAAACAGGTTGTATCTATTACCATACATATATTTCATAGGATTTCGAGCAAGATCGGCCTTCAAACTAATTCAATTAAATCGGCGATTTAATTTCCTCGCTTCGTCCAAGGTTCTGATTGATCTTTGCGCGGCACCTGGTGGCTGGATGCAGGTCGCTGCAAAGGAAATGCCTGTTGGGAGCCTTGTTATTGGTGTTGATTTGGTGCCAATCATGCCCATTCCTAATTGCAAGTCCATTGTTGCTGACATAACCACAGAGAAATGTCGTCAGGTAGGATTTAGTCTTCTTTAATGTCTCATATGTTCAGCTGCTCAGAGCCGCAATTCTTAACAACAAAGCTGATGTAGTTCTACACGATGGGGCTCCAAATGTTGGAACAGCATGGACCGTTGATGAATATAGCCAAGGTATTTGTTTTGCGGTTCACTAATTGTAATCAGCCACTCTATGCCTGAAGGCTTTCGCGCTGGCCACAGAGTTTTTGCGAAAAGATGGCTGGTTTATCACAAAGGTCTTTAGAAGTCGTGACTATGAGCCACTCAAGTGGGCTGTTTCTCAATTCTTCCGCAAAGTCAGGGTCCTGAAACCCGAAGCCTCCCGTCAAGAGTCGGCGGAAATTTTCCTTGTTGGGCAGGGTTATTTGGCTCCCTCTTCAATTGACCCCAAATTTATTGACCCGAAACACGTATTTGGTGAAGTTGAAGTGTCCAAATCGCGGGAATCTGTAGTCTCTTCCCTTCTTAAACTAACAAACAAGAGAAAGTATGCGTTCTACCCCCATTTTTTTCGCTATGTTATATATTTCCAATAGCAGCTCATATCTGGGAATTTTAACAACAATATTGACAGCAAGATTTCCGTTGCATAACTTGTTTATTCGCCGTTGTCTTCTACCTTTAGGAAAGCCGAAGGATATGATGATGATAAATTATATAAGGAAACACTCCTCTCTGAGTTTATGGAATCGGACGATCCCCTTAAATGCTTGGCAAAGACGAATAAGGTTTGCTGGTGCTTTGGTATTCATGATCTAGGTTATAATTGATCGCGAAGACTTTATGAGTCATCCACTGACTCCTTCATTTGTTGCAGAATGCTTGTCGGATATTAAGGTGTTGGGAAAAGCTGATGTAAAGTAATGCGCAGCCGCGAAAGCTAGTTTTGTATTGTTTAGGATGTTGCTTGCGTGGCGAAAAAAACTGCTGACTACTCTGAACGCTGAGAAAGAAGTTCCATTGCCAATGTAAGGAGTGACCATGTTGTTTTCGCTAGTGCCTTTAGGTGATGGCTTGTTTTTTTTGTTTTAAGACGTGGAGAAGAATCACAGCTAAAGGTTGATGGGGCGGATGAAGACGAGGAAACACAACGCGAGGTTGAGCGTCTCTTAAAGGAGGAGCAAAAAACTGCTAAAAAGTGAGCCGCGTTTAAACGCAAATAATGGGTTTGTGTGCAAGAGCACCTATTTGACCAGTCGGGAAATCGAGAGTCAGTTCATTTGCGATCTCAGAAATCCATTCTTTTCATGTGGCACACCATACTTTCTTACATCAAGCTCTTTAAATTTCCCTCGGGTCTGTTGAAATCCGCGACGGTTTATTTTCTGCGTTCGAAAAGCTGGCCTCATGCTCTGAGGGTGTATGCCACGCTGCGGGGAATTCAGCTTGTTGCAGTATCCGTTTAAAATATATCGCTCGACTAAAATACGACTGTTGAGATTTGCAGTGCTACCTTTAGCAATTTTTTCATTCAGGCGTCTTAAAACTGTTCGGAGGGCGAAGCGCAAGCTTGCTGAGCGTATAGTTCTCAAAATGGAGCATCCAGGTGATGTAATAGAGCAGAATAGTGCGGGTGAGCTCTTCTCTTTGGCTTCCATCGGTGGACGGGATCTCGAAAGTTTGGAGAGTGTGGAGAAGGCCTTGATCGAAAAGACAGGACACTCAGCAGCGGATCTGTTGGTTTTGAAGGAAGAAAAGGCCGCCAAACGCGAAATACTTCGCAAGCGGGAGGAAGACTTCCGCCGCGCCGTAGAGGGTGGTGATTACTTGCGCTTTGAACGTGGAGCTGAACACGAAATCGACCTGGGTGCTCTAGAATCCACTCGGCGTAAGTTATTTTTCTATGGTATGCTTTCCTGATTACCCCTCACATGGCCAATCTGATCTCTGGCTGTTTCCCTCACCTAGCTACAAACACATACGAGTGTGACGATATCTATCTTAGCTCCAGCGATGAAGATGGTGGTGAAGATAGCGCAAGCGAAGGTGAATGCCGAGAACTAGTTCTCAGTGGTAGTGACGATCGTAGTGGCTGTGCTGGGCGCGAGGATTCGGATTCAGGTGAGGAGTTAGAGGGAGAGGACGAATATGCCAAAGCGTTGGCAAAAGAGGCTTCCTTCAAAATGAAAAAAGGTGGAGCCTCACTCCTCACTGATCTCGATGCCGCAGACGAGGAAAATAAAAGGGATAGAAAAATTGAGGATTGGTGCATTTCCAGCGAAGTGAAGGTAAGTCACACTTCTTGCACTCTAATTTGCAATGTTCGAACTAATCCATTCATCTGATCGCGGCCTCCAATAAATGCCTGAGTTTGTGTCTAGTAAGCATATTTTGATTTCGGTAAGGTCTTTTCTACCTGGTTATTGCCTTTCCAATCCGCTTGGTTGGATTATGCTTGAAATTGTGATTTCTATTTAATCAAGCACATTCTTCGATTTCTGCTGCAGAGTCCTTATTTGTTTCCTACCTCGCATTCTATTTCTAGCCACGTAACCTGCGTTTTTGTAGGAGCTGATGGATGTTGATGGGTCTGGTAGTGATGAGGGGGAGTTGGAGGAACCCAAGCCAAAAAGACAGAAGTTAAATCCAAGTCGTGGGAAGCATGTCACTTTTGCTGACGTTACCCTTGATGATGAGGCGGAAGCTGGACCTCGTAAGCTTAACTCACTCTTGATGCTTTAATGCAAATCCCATGCTCGATGTACTTCAGATTTATACTATGTGATAATTTATGTGCACACTCGGCCCGCCATTTATTATGATCATAGTGTTTGGTTTGAGTTTACTATCCACTTTCGCTCATTTTTTCGTCTAAAAGTGCCTCATGTGTTTTCATTGTTGCAGCACTGCGAGAGAAGAAATTGCGACGTCTGCGACGCCCTCTTACCGCAGAGGAAAAGGCTCTGGCCACACGGCTGATTCAGTCAGCAAAAAGTCGACGCGACCTTCTTGAATGGAACTTCCACCGTTACCGTTTTTTTGATGAGGAGGCCAACCTTCCTGACTGGTTTGTTAATGAGGAGAAGAAGCATATGCGAAAAGCTCTCCCTCTTGAAGTATGTCTTGCTCGCTATCACTTACCATCGCCGTGTGCAGTTATTTCCGACGTTTTTGTCATACCTTTCTTCCACCTTACCACCGTCTCAGGCGGTCGTTGCATGGAATAACAACAACATAGTTCTCACTCATCATCATTACCGCTGGATCAAATGTCAATTTTTATAATCTTCGTAGCCTAAAGATCTGACTACCAGACCAATCCAGGGCAAGACTTTGAAAAAGGCGGAAGAGGCAAAAGCGCGAAAGAAGATGAAGTTAGCCAAACGCCTTGCTCGAGTTCGCAAGCGTGCAGAAAATCTGCCGGATGACCTCACCGAGAAGGAGGCCTGGAACAAAGTTAAAACGTGAGTGTCCCACCCAGCGATCAGATTTAGGTGAAACTAACAAGCTTTTGCGATTTACCCCATAGAGGTATCTTTGTAGTAGTTAAACTGCCCTATTAGGTAAGGTCCGTGTGCATTAAACTACCCTTATTTGGGTGTGGCGATCGAATTCAGATCATGGCCATCTCCGACTTGGCATTTGCCAATAAACTCCCCTTTTGACATGAGCTGTCAGCTGCCAGTTTCCCCCTTCCAGAATGTATAAGAACGCGGGCCTCCTGAAGAAGAAGCGCCGACCCATAGCGTACGTTGTGAATACCAAGGCAGGTGCGCGCAGTAAATCTCAGCCGGTTCCCCGCGGTGCCAAGATTAAACTCGTTGACCGGCGCATGAAATCGGACTTCCGGGGAAGAGCCGCAGCAAAACGTGGTAGAAAGAAAAGCGGCAGAAGAGGTCATTAGACAACTTTGAAGCTATCTTTGTAAATATACCCTATTCTGCGAGGTGCACCCTTCTCTGCATAATATAACTCTAAATGTAGGCAAGGTGCATGTTCAATGTGAACATGCAGCGACAATACCAATAAACTCCGGCTCAGGATGGGTGCTAGTGCACACGGTAACACGCCCCACACGCAAAACGAACGTCCTACGCCAACTAGCACATCACACAAGCAATAGCCGAAAACAAGTACACAATTTTACATAACCTCAGGTAGCAAATGAGTCATGCTACACAGCACGCTAAGGCAAGTCATTGATACTGGATATGTACATACAAAGTCTGAGAAAAATCACTTTCCCTCCTGTTGTGCGCTGCCACCAGCCTGTTTCATAGCGGCATAAGCCCTATAGTCGGTCATTGCCGAGGAGTATCCCAAGCCAACGCCCCTCTGTGTGTGTGTCAGGGTGCGTGACGTCTCAAACTCATGCTCCAGATTCCTGAAAAGGTCTGCTTGTTCTCGAGCTTGGTTCAAGGCCTCGTCTGAGGGTGCGCCCTCCGCATTGCTGCCGCTGTCGTGAATTCCCATGAGTTTGCGAAATTTAGCGGCAGCAGCGGAATCCCCTTTTCCCGCAACCATCGAGGTCTTCTTCCACATTGTTGACTTGGCCTCCTTAAATTAAAAAAAGATCAGCGGTAGTAGCAACTAACGTACTTCGTTACCAAGCCATTTCAGCGAACCGAATCCGAGTTCGATTTTGTGTAATCGTCACCTTTGCAGAGGCGTTTTCAGTCTCAGCAGTTGATAGTGTCGAAAGCTATTTCAAACAAGTTGATTTATCCCAAAAACGAATTCGGAACTCGGTTCTAAGCTCCTTATTTTTATTGAGGAACATAAAATGGTATGCCCTGCTTCTTAAAAAGAAGGGAAAACAGGACTTATCGTACATTCCTCGAAAAAGAACACACCGACGATCGTCCACAAAGGAGACTTCTCAAGCCCATGGTTGAAGCGAGGATGCTGTTGCAGTGCTAGGCTCATCGTCGGCTGTCAACTCTAGCCGCTTGACGGTATCCGCTTGAAAATAAATGTAAGCGCAAGGGGACGAGCCCTTAGTGATCTCGCTCTCATTTTTTTTCGGAGAGAGTGGGTACACGCACGCGTGACATGTCGTTATTATTGCACAATAAAATTTGTTATTTGGGAGAGACACCCACCTCTTTTGCCTCAGCCACCGGATCGGACTTCCTGGACCAGAGGAGTTTCCGTTTCTGCTGCTGTTCGGCGAGCTTGACGGCATTCACCGACATAGGATTATAAAAGCTTGGTAAATTTGCTGCAGCAGCCGCAGCCTCCGCCTTGGCACGAACTTGCGTCATTTGTGTCGCTTGTATCCGAGCAAGAACCTCCTGAGGTGTACTTTCACCTATAAAACCATTGCCGGTAAGTAGGATACAAAGGATGTGCTGTATTTAAAGTTCGCACTGAAGCTTTGCAGAATGTAGCCGGAATAAAAGCGCACTACTAGGCGAAAGCAACTGGATTCCACTGAAATACAAGCGCTGAAGGCAAAGATGTACGTACCTGGTTTTACTGCGGACGCCATGATAGCAGTTGCCTTGTTCACTGCTTCTAGCTTTGCTGCTATGGGATCGACAGGTCGGACGGCTTCTTGAACCTGCAGTTTAAAATAAAATCAAATGCCAGAAAAGCCCACCAGTGGAATAAAGATTTTGAAAGCGTAAGACAATTGTGAAAACCAAGGCTTTGACAATCCGTACTTTTGCGAGCTCGGACCGCGAACCAATAATTTTTCGAGAGAAAGCCGTCTCTCGCTCCCTCCCATGTCTAGATGAGTGACGAGGCCGCCTACTACGGGATGAGGAGGAGGATGATGAAGAGCCACGTCTTTTGTCCTCTCTTCGCCGTCGACGGATGTCTTCGCGACTGTAACTGCGGCGCCTCCGACGGGAATGATGGTCGCGATCACGCCGATGCTCCCGACTACGATCCCGCCTTCGATGCAACCTACGACTGCGTTCACGACTACGACTTCGAGAGCGACGATCGCGTCGACCGTTCCGCCCATGCTTTGAGCTAAACAGAGGGATTACTGGATATTTGGAACAATAACAAAACAGAAACGCGTCAGATTAGTTTTGGAACCACAAAGTAAATCAAATCACCAAGAGCACAGGGTATCATAATTAAAAAGTCCTAGAAGATGCGCAAAGTAATTGTCCAATATTTCCTATCAAGGTGCAAAATCAAAGCAAAAGCATGGTACCAGCACAGTTATGCAAATGGACATACCGTCTAGACAAGGAGCCTTCACAGTGAAAACCAGGAACGTCTCCGCAACGCTGGCGCTGATGTTTTAAGTCCACCTTTGGGGAGGAAGCCTTGCCATCGCTTGGAGCATTACTTGAGTTTGTCGAAGTGCCTGATGACGTGGCCTCCTTAGTGAGAAGTGGAAGGCTATTTAGAAAGACACGACAGCAATGAAAACATTTAAAATAATTACAACCTTTAAACCTCTTGCCTGTGGATCTGACAACCTTCGAGCCTCGTCGCCTGATTCCTAAGAAAAAATGCAGACATTTAATGCACGATTGACCCATCCGAATGGCGAACGCCCTAGGCGAACTCGAACATTGCTAACAGGATTTAAGATTATAAATCGCATTAAACTGGACGAAAATACAAACCAAACATCTGAAACGTACATCCATAGAAGAACCGTAGTCGCACAGCTTTCCACCAACCTTATCAGCCATCACAATTGATTGGCGATTTAAAACAAGTAACAAAAACATGAGAACTCTCTTTGAAGGCAATAATTTTCTTATTCTGTCAGCCACAGCAAAAAAGAAGTTTCTGTCACAAAAATTTTAACATTAAGGGGCTTGGAATAATTTTCCGTCTGATTAGAGATATAAGGACTGGTTCTACTTCACCTATGGTTAATTTGGAATTTTCCAAGTGTAAAACTGTAAAAGACGTAGAAGCTGGTGTTACAATGCTTTGCATGTTTTGACTGCTGCTTGGCCTTTGGTAACGGACGTGGCCCTTTTGACCCAGCTGCGAGGACTTAACTGCGGCCATGCAAGCAGCTCCACCTTCCATCCCTCTGGAACGTGCGTATGTGCCTTGACTCGTAGTTAGCCTCTTCTTGTATTCAAAGAATACTCAGGACACTAAAGGTATGGCTTTCAAATAAACCCTTTAATAACAATCTACAAGTCAAATAAGCGTAACCACTTTGATTGTCTACCCATCCAAACACGATTTATTAAATGCGGCTCCCATAGACGCTTCAAAACCGGAAGTTTGTGATCTCAGTCTCTCCCCTGAGCAGACATTTCGAACAAGCCATCACAACGTAATCAGTGCCGTGGACACTCACGAAATAGCTGCCCCCATTGTAGCGCCCCGAGCATCCCTAAAAGACAAAGAGAAGGTTGGATGTAGTTCAGAATACTTGTATTCTGGACGAAAAGGAAGAGAACTGCTCTCATGGCCGCCACTTATATGTCGAACCAGCCAACAGTCCAAACAAACAAAACACTACACCTGTGCTTGGCACCACGTCAGTGATCACTCTGGCCAGTACAACTCGGGGTTTCGTCCCGGTTGGGATCCGAATATCTCTATACCTGTTGGAAAGCGTTAGTTAACCAGTGTCATTTTCGGATGGTCTATGGCTATCATCCATTCAGATGTCAACATCTTTTATAATAAACAAGAACGCAAGGTAGGCGTCAGAAACCGATAGTCCTCACAGCCATTCTACCCTCGGGTGACAGAGAATCTCCAATCTGCAACACAGGTACGTCTTTCACACTACTGTGAAATGCCACGGGCGGTATAGATCGAATACAAAACCCATAAAACTGGCATTGCTTCCCTCTGCTACAACCGTAGCATCTTCAGATTTCGCTGAGAGTGATAGGGTGCAAATTATGGGGTAGAATGAATGTATACCCAGTGGGGTGTGAGGCTGTTGGCGCAGTCTAAAAATTGGCACATGCGCTTGGGTAAATTTGACCACTTAAGCGATTCAAAGCCAACTAGCAATCTAAACAAACAAGGCGTTATACGTACGGAGGTCGGCCACCTTGGTGAATGTATGGTAAATAATGCGCTCAGCTCTCCCGTGCCAGAGCCTATTATTTAATTAACAGGTTGAGGGCATATGCGCCATACTAAGACCCTCCTAACTGTAAAATTTTGTTGCATTTGTGTAAGAAAAAGGTAACCAAATTCAATACCGAGTTCTATTAGAAAGACTTGGCTGCGCAGTTCCCGGTGAGCATGAAACAACCATTTAAGCTCCAGCTTCTTTTCTACCATCTCAAAGCCATAGAATTAGTTACACCCGGCTAAATCTAGATGTGCGATTTGCATATATACACCTTTTTTGTCCTAAATCATGTGTCAAATCATCGCGTTTGCATATTTTGTAGTAATTTTAAATTTTTTAATCAATTTGTAACGCGTTGCTTTTATTATTTTAAGAGTTTAACTAAAAGTTAGTTTTTGACAGAATTGCTTTTTATTCTACTGTTTCGGAGTTTCATTTGGCACTATATGAAATGACCTTTACCTTATAATTAACCCGCCATGCTTGTACAGGGCTGATCGTGAGTCGACTATGCCTACCAACGCTTCTGGTATCGATTGGTCGCCCGACCACCCTAAGTACGTTTGTTAACGATGCGCCTACTGGTGTTTTGATACATGCCCTTTGACAATTTTATTTTGCTCTGTACGTTCGCAGTTTTTATGCCTTCTTTATGTTTTCCGTGCCTTAAATTGGTTTGTGCCTTAAATTCAAGGGCATCAACCTCGTCCACCTGAACGAATTGTACCATATGCTCCTTCACTCATCTCCTTTCAACGACTGTGTAAAGTACGTATAATCTTAATTATCATTTTGCTTCACCTGTTCATTTTTGGTTATATGGCTCCGTTACTGTGTGGCTTCCGTTTAAAATATGCCCAGACCCAAATCCACCTACACTTTCTGCTGGACTAGTCTTATCAATGTTTTATGGTCATGTTTATCGTATTCTCTGACTTTTCTACGTGATTAAAAGTTATTGAACTCTGTTTGGAATTTCCGATATGCATTTGATCTCCTTAAGCACATTTCCGAACACTAATGCTGCTACTCTGAATGATTTCGTGGGTGACTTATTTACAAGAACTTGGTATCTATTGCCAGTTGCTCAGTCACTCATTTGCTTCGTCATGCATATCACTATTCAATAAAGCTTCTGCGTCAGTTTCCTTCCGCCTATGTACCATACTGTGGTGATTTACATGAAGCCCATTTCGAAGCAAACTGCCCTGTTGGAGATTATGCTACGTCTTTTTCTTCACTTTGAAACACAAACAAGTTCCTTGCTTTTTGTTGCCAATGGTCTAGATTTACAAGCTCCATTTCACAAAAGTGGTTCAACGTATTCAAATGTTTCTCTTGCTTGATGCATTACACCTCTGAATCTCGAATGAGCTTGCTGCTGCTCTAATTTGTGTATGGGATGGGATGCATCTGAAGTCTAAAAACATCAGATGCTGGCGGCTGCCCTTTTTACTAGAACGTCATCAGCTAATCCTAGTTTTTTTGTGTCATTGTGGCATTTGATCTGCAGCCAATTCTACATTGTTTTATCGTCAATTTCATTTATTGCATACAACTTTTCGAATTTTAAGCATTCATTTTCCTTTGCCTGCGCAATGCCCAGATTCTCGCAGGCTACGTGCAAATTAGTTATCCATTTCTTAGGACAAATCGCATTCATTATGTGCAGCATTTAACCTGACTTATTGTGTTAAGTTTTTTTATTACAGATGTATATGCACTTTATGAGACTCCGAATGCATAGTGTTTAATTCTAGGTTTCTTGGCTGTCGTGCACAATAATTACTCGAGTCGTACTGTCACTGGCACAGTATGAGTCGACATCCCGTCCTGCTTGCAATCTTCATTGCTTCATCGACTTTTTTTGGGGTGTGCTTCAACATACCCTTCGTAATTGATTTCTGTTATTTCCTAGGCAGAAATAATGCTTACCTGTGATGGGCTGTTTTTCTTAACAAAGTGACAAACAACGTCTACTCCCGCTGTTTCTAGTCGCAATTGGCTCCAAATACCTTGTATTTTAACATGTGAAGTTTACTTGAATCCCCTTCAATATCTGAACCATGCATCCACATCTGGTGCTTTAATTTTGGGAGGAACTTTAAATTTTTTGGTGTGATGGTGCTGATTTCAGCTGGTATTAGTAATTATCTTTTGCCATTTTCTGTCCGCTGTTTATCTAGCAGTACTTCTTAACATTTTTGCGAACATAATCCTATGTCTCTCATGAAGTCGGCTTCTATTCAGTTATTTTATCAAGTGATGTGCTCCCTGTGTTCTCCCATAAAGTGCACTGGAAGCGGGCTCAGGCATCGTTTTTTCGCTGAATTAAAGCCTTAAATAGGTTAGGGGACAATTTGACTTATTTTAGCTCCGAAACGGGCAATTTTAGCACTTCCCACATTCTATTTGTTTTTTTTTTGTGGGGTTATAGCTGTCTTCCATTCACTTACAAAGAGCTGAACTCCATTTACGTGACTTTCCACACGAATGCCCGAGTCACTTGTCGCGCTTTGACATTGTTGCACTGTGCACAAGTGGATCTTTTTGCCTCAGCCGACCACCAGTGGGTCAAATCACCGGCCACTATGTGCTAGTGCGCACTTCGCTCATGGCATGTAATTCAATGTGCCATTATTTTATTTCCTTTTTACGCCTACTTTACAATATTCCCAAATCACATAATTTAAAGCTGTTATTAAGCATCCCTCCGCCTTGGTCCAAAACCTACAGTCTAATCTGATTGTTTCATTTACTCATTAAAGAGCTACCAACTCTCCTCTTTGAAATCAATGGACTGTTTTCATTTGAATGCTAACCACCCGATCATTGTTTTAGTGTTATGCTTCAATGTTGTTCGATGTGAAATTTTGTGTTCATTTATTTCTAATTTTTGGCTGTTTTGCCATTATTTGAGGCTAAACTATAGTATTGTATCCCTCTCACATTGCTGTTCAAATTCGTTTTTGACAATCCACTAAAATATAGCACATTCCGAAAGCTTCTAAAATTGCAAATATTCATTTCTACCACGTTAGGTGCCGTTTTCTTCGTCCAAATTCGTCCGTTTTTTATTGTCTTGTTTACTTCAGTATTTCGTCTTTATGGAGGTATTGAAATTTCGTTCCCCCAAATTCTCCCCTAAGAATGAAATTTTCGGTCGTTAGGCTTCTAATCCCCACGCTATGCATGTAGCCAAGGTTCGCTCGCTTAAGCTTTTTTAAGACGCCAGGCTCCGCAAATATACGTTGTACTAACAGTGTATGGGCTCCTTTTGATTAAGCATTTCTCTCAATGCGTCTCTGTTTTTGCTTTGAATGATGGTGGTTTTCTCCTAGTATGCTGAAGGAGGCACCATGAAGTGCCGTAGTTGCTGGAAGTTGTTACATCAATTGGGTTATTAATAAACTCGGCGACCATTCTTACACTCCACATCACCACCACACATCTCATTGTTTTATCAGTGCCTCATTTTTATGACATCGCCAACCTTTTCGTAGTACCAGATTTCTGCAGGATGCGTAACGTCCGCTCTTTATGCTAATTTTGTCCCCAGATCGTCATTGTTAAGGGTGTTGTCTGCGATACATGTATTTCTTTCTGCCTGTGACTTACATTGGTTTCGTACTAACCATGCTGTAAAAATTGACCAATTGCACCTTATCGTATGTCGATTGGGGTTTGTCGTGGATAAAATGTAACAGACCCAGAATTGTCCTTCCTTGCTTAGCCTTCCCATTACTTTCGATGGTGGTAATTTTGCGCGTCTACCAATCCACGCCGCGTAAAATCGTCTTGAACATGGGACCATGTTGAGACCCGCTTCGCGCCGATGCTGTCTCAAAATGCTGACTTGTTCCTTTACGTAGACGGGCAAATATCTTTACACCTCTAAACAAGTGAATGCTTTTCTATCCGGTGGTTTGGAACTATACTAACGGGTATTCATTGTGCATCACAATGCACAACATGCTTGACTTCTTTTCTCATAGACTTGCTGTGTTGGGAATGTGTGTTAAGTTTATGTAGTGTTCAGGATCACTCTGTAATGTTTGTATAAGCAAGTTTGATCTTACATTTGGTGATCGAGCCCCGGGTTAATTCAGCCATAATCTTTTCATCTTTGTACAGCTCGCTAACCGTACTAAGACAATGAAGTTTTTATGTCTTCCAATGATTTAGTCGAAGGTATTGGGAATAAACCAAAATGCATTTTGTGATTGAGCATCATAGTGATCTGAGAGCCTCTCTCACACAGCGCCATTCTTCGAGTTCCTGCAGTTTAGAAATGCCCGAGCTCTTCCTTAAAATTCGTCGCCTACACGCTCGTGGACGTAGTGTGCATCATCATAAACGGCTTGTTTATGGATGAACACAGTGTTGTAATTTCTGTCTATGATCACATCAAGGGTGGGCACCTTAGGCTTTTTCCCCACTTTGTGCTTTCCACAATCGGACTATGCTCGGGATTTCTGTTCGTGGATCGACCACTTCCTCTTCATTGTCCCGTTGATCTGGTGCGGATGTTGTAGCATTAGCCTTTGCATGCCTGAACGATAGTCCTCATGTAGTTCATTAGCTGGTTTTGACCAACAGTAGTAAATTGGCCAACGCGAATTGAGCCATTCCTAGCCCAGTGCCGGACGTACTGCCCACAGTGGTTTAACGCCTTATTGGTCGTTGTGCCATGACTTCTGATCATGATTGAAAGTGTCTAAACTTGCCCAACTTAGTAGATTGTGTATGCCCTTAACTGCTAATCTGTTATATCCCTTTTTCTTCGACACTTGCGTATGTGTCTTGTCTTCTCCGCGTGTGGCCTGCATAGTTACTCATTGGTCGTTGGTGCAGGTAATTTGGTGGCCTTGAGTCTAAGAGGTCTTTGTTAATTTGCTACGGTGGCCTCTTTTAGTGAATCAGTTGTTTCACCTCTCGCCTTGCCTATTAATGTAGCCCTTTTCGAAATACTTGGGACTGTGGGAGTCAATCGGTTTTTTATGAACTGGAGGAGCCAACACTGCTTTCGGTCTCAATCTGATGCCGAAATTGCTATTTGTTCTTTTCATCTGAAACCCATGGCCATGTGATTTTTCAAGCGAAACTATTGTGGTCTTCCTTTTAAGCTCGATTGCTCTACCAAAACCTATTTTACAATCTACAACCCCTTTCTTAAGTTTTGCGATAACCTCTCGGCTGTCGGCAAAGTTTGCGTTTGCTTGCCTGCAATGATTGCTATCACTTCCTTTGGCCATTCTCATTTGCTTGCTACTTTAAGCAATAAATCCTCTTCAGTTTCGTCTACAATTTTGAGTTTCGTTGAAGACGATGTTTCCGTATGCTTTTCATTTCAATCGTTCCTGCTTGTTCTCCACAATTATGCACCGTAAAGTAGCCACTCGAAAGGTGCGTCTTAGCGATTACGCCTTTCTTATTGGGGTTTTCGTTAGATTTTTTCTGCCTTTGTTAACTGCCATAGGTATTTTCTTGCCTTTACAATTCCGTAAACATTTCTTTCCTTCCCCGACTTGGCTTCGACAGCAGCGTGACTAAACCTATCTGCCGTATTTTAGATCAGCTCTGTCTGTTCAAATTAAATGTCAGTAAATTTCCGGCCGTCTTTGGGATCCTTACAGCGTAATCCTACAATGCCAATGTCTGCAATTACAGTATCGTAACTACGTTTCCTGATTTTGGCGGCCCCTTCCGCAGTTTTCGGAGTTGCGTAGCCAAGCATTCTCCCCTCTACGTGCGACTCAGAGAAATTCGAGTTTATTTCTTTTGAAACTCACCGTGTTTTCGACAAAGTGGGTATTCGGCTGCTATTTGTTGGTATCGGTTTCTTTTGGACTAGCTCAAGATTTGGCAGAAAAAGTAACCCTTTCTCGCAAAAGACACGGCACCTTGCATTGGGACTTTTACGAATTGAGTTAAATTGATGACGCGCTTTTTTTCATTCGCTGGTTTAGCGCATCCTGACAAAAATTAACGAAGCCCTTTGCTCACTAAACTAAGCATTGTTTGGTTAGGAAAGATGTTTTTTTGAGACTTCTGGTTATTTGTTCAAGATAAACCATTTTTAATTGTCGAGAGGCAAATGATGCGATCCTGTTTCCTTGTAAGCTTGTGTTTTTTCCTGACAGTGCCAAGTTTATAGGTCTATCAGGCCTACTAAATTTTTTGTAAGTCATCGCTCTCTTTAGCCTTTTGGCAACCGCTGTTATCTGGTTGAAATCCCAGACATTCTCTCTTTGTATCCTGCAGGTATTTCCGTGTGCCTCAGTCCACCTTGCTGCTTCTAGACGCACCTACTTCATGTTGGCTTCACTACAATACTTAATTCAACTTGCCATTCCATTTGTAAGTGGTTCCCCTGTAGTTAGCTGAGTTGGTGTAGTCCTTGCATCCACTGAGTTGCTGGGCTGGTAAATACCTGTGCATCCCCACCTTTGGGCCGGCGTGACTAGTCTTGCTCACAAGCGTACGCCAAATCAACTCTTCTCCAACGTCAGAAATAACCTAATTGAACTCACTTGACGTCCCGCCCTCGACTGTTTGCGTTTCCGTTCGACCGGCTTAAGTCGCTAGTATATCTGACGCGACTCTTTTTTTGCGAGACTTCGTAACTCAGTGCGTCGTACATACAGAGAGGCGTATGACAAACCCGCGAGGGTTTTGGCTGCCTCTCCCTGGCTTTGTCATTTTTAACGGCACGTGTCAACTAGTAGTGCCTAATCTTTTTTCACAGAAGCGAAGCACAGAGTATATCCGTTTTATTTTTTTTTTTTCGTTTCTCAGAAATCGCACCAAAAGGATGTTTTGTTGTCGGGACGCAGTAGTGCCAATTTAGTTGTTTCTTGTCTATTAAATGACCCGTTCCACTGTGACGCCAAGTAAATCAACTAAGGCCTTCCTACACATGCAGGAGTGAGTGATCACTGCAGTCCATTTCATTGAACATCCTGCAGCTTCCAATTAGTATGTTATTATGTCGAAGCTTTTCAATATTATCTATTGCAATCCCCCCTTGGTACCACATTTACTGCAATTCTTCTGAACTCAGCCTTAATGGTGGTCATAACTTAGATGCTTGGGGAACGAGTTCCCGATTTACTCACTGCTCCCGATTCGTAGGCGTTTCACATTGTTCGCCTCAAAGGCTGAGGGACGTTCGATGCGCCTTGAGGATTTGAAGTAGCTTGCTACTTTATTACCTCATTTTCTGAGGGGCTCATCCGATATTTCTACTATACCGTCTCGATAGCATGGCTGTTAAAGCGGCGTCCCGCTTACAGCCGGGCAGCACAGCGCTTGAAGTCACGTGACAGTAACGTGTGCGTACGTGCGCCTTTCTGGCCTTGAGGTGTCAATGCGCTAACACTACCAGTAGTTCGCTTCTTATGCCTCATTCTACCAAAGCCTACGATTCTTTAAGACCTTATCTGCACTGCACTGCAGCCTGCCCTTTTGGCGCTGTAACTGCATCTTGGATTGACATCCATTCACCACTGCGACAGAACCTCGACTCCGAGTTGTTTTCCACTGCAAGGCAAGTGGAGCATGGCACTATCGCGTTTTGAGCTAGGCAGTTGTACAGACATTTGAATTATTGCTTGCATTAACTTTTACATCTGCAATGTTTGGAAATCGTTTGCGTCAGCTGTAGCTTTTTTAATATTCTATGCCCTTTCACACTCTAACAGCTGGATGGAATTTAACATGCCTTTTTCTCGACCCTTTACCAGTTACGGTTTTAAGTATGCTGAGCTCCTCTCCGTTCATACGAGGAGTTGTACCTCGATGATTGACAGCATTGCTGATCGAGAGCTGCTGGAGTGAATGTTGTGGATGTGTGCAAAGTTATGTCCATTCAATTTGTGTTCTGTATGATGCGTCTGGGTAATGGCCCTGACCGTAACACCTGAATACTTATTGCAAATTGCATCACACAGTCTGCCTTCAGTCTTGAACATAAAAACCAATCAAATATGGAAGACTTTTATGTGTCCATAGCTTTGAAATTGTTGTTTATCGGTCATCTATCTTTTTTGTCTTTATTGGTTGAGTGTATGTGGACAACGAGGATTGATGGGTAGGTGTGTACATGTGTGTTTATGTTATCTCAAGACGCTGTCTATTTAAATGGCAATTTATTGCAGGTGCGTATGCATGGGACGTCACTCGGCTCTCCCGTACTTTAGTCGTGGCTATGGCACGGGTAGGTTGTCTGAGACTGAGCCAAAACTGTTCGGTGTAAAATTGCTACCTCGTTCTCCCTGCGGTCGGTAACTCATCGTTCCGCTCTAGTCTCAGAAACTCAGGCGATGTATGCGGTCGACCAATCCTCAATCCCTTAACCGGGACGAAACAAGCGTTTGCCTTGACTTTCGCGATTTTAAATGCACTAGACATCGACTGTGGTAGTGTGCTGCGGCGGATCGGGCATATGGGTTGAGCAAAAAATGACGCTGTGACTACGGCGTAGATGAACGAAGAGTTTGGCATACGATCTGCGATGCGATTCCAACCATGAAAATTGAATACCTTATGTAGCAGCTTATCCCACCAACATTTTTTTACTTTCTCTCATGGAGCATAGTATCTTGCATTCGTGTTTAGTTCAAATAATGAGACTTGCAGCGTTGGTCCAAGGCAGTGAAACCTTGCTCACTGCCACATCACAGCAAACTAGGTGGGAGTGGAATGCCACATTACCTTCATTGGATTTCATCTCATTCCTGGTATAATTGCAAAAATTGAGGATCACAACAAGGTTGGACGGCCATTTCAAAAAGGTGTTATTTTCATCTGCGTCACAAACATCATGCGTTATATTGACGTGCCATATTCTCTATCCAATTTTTTTGATCAGCGAAGATTGTTGTTATTGCTTTGAAAATCCCTTTCAAAGCTAAATGTAGCACATTGGATTGGGTTTGTGTTCACTATTTTAATGCGTAACATTTTGGAGAAGTCGTCTGTCAGTCCTTCGACCCCTATGGTTTCTGTGTGAGCTGACAACTAACTGATCCGACCATGGTTTCGGAACTCGTTTGTTGGCTCACTCGCATATTGTATCAGTAGTAATTGTGGGGTAGTGAACGAGCAAGCACTGCTTAGGTCTTATCTATCATTTCATCAGATGCGTCCAATCTTTTAGTAGGCAATTTTGGGCTCGTAATGTAGGCATCCTCTCCCCTGCATTCTCTTCACAATAAGAAGTGCTTAAACTCTCATGAGCTCTCATGGCCTTGTTTACCTAAATTGTAGAAGCTGCCATAATGGATGTATTCTGCACTTCACTGTTTATTTGCGGTAATTTTTAAGTAGAGACCCAAATTAACCGCTGTTACCGAGGTAGCATCATTTCCTAGTGCTTTGCCCATAAATCTTGCCTTTCGTCTGAAGAATTTGTCAGAAGCTATGCGTGAACGCGTTCCATGCTGTAGCCATACCAATTTTCGTAGTGTTCTGCTTATTTGAACTAAGCTTGATGGACTAGTATACTTTTCTCTATTGTGTCCAGTATTACAAATTGCTATCAATGGTATCAAAGCAAATTCTGATTGTATTTGGTCCACTTTTATCGCTTTTTGTCTGGTCAAGCAGAAGATAACAGAAATTCATTTGCCTCAGCACTGAGATGAGAACTCTAATGTTATATCCATAGCAATGGTAACTGTGCATACCGTGTGTTGAGCCAAATTGTAATGTTTAAAACTTTTCTTCTTCGATCCACACTCTCCGTCAAAAAACTTTGAACTGAATGAAGATATGAATGGAGAAGACGGTGCGTGACCTTACCCAAAAGTTATCTCTGGTTCCGGTGCTGTAGTAGCACAGAAACGCGGCTATGATAGGTCAAAAACGACGGCTAATAGCTTTGCATGATTCACCTTTCGACCCGTGCCACCTCTGCCGTGTGCACGTTAACTGTTTCGTAGCCCACGAGGCGGATGTGTGTAACACTTCGTCCCCAACGCGTCGCTTCAAGCTTTCAACTTC
Organism: Taenia pisiformis; assembly: GCA_023968675.1. NCBI lineage: Eukaryota > Metazoa > Platyhelminthes > Cestoda > Cyclophyllidea > Taeniidae > Taenia > Taenia pisiformis. The sequence goes on along the minus strand of CM043733.1, from coordinate 13,426,936 downwards.
ATTTTCACCCTGGATCCGAATATTTGGTTGGCTTCTACCAGTTTTTCCTCGCTGGCGGTCACCTCCTCCACCTTTGGTTTCATCAACTGACGTTGGCACCCGAGTTAGAGCACTTATACATGCTCTGTGCTTATCATGATGCAGCGAACATTTTCTGTTAGCCTCTAAATTTACGTCATAAAACTTGCTTCCGTTGAGCGTCGTGTGTGTACGATTATTTTTTTTTTTTTTTTGGGAGAATTTGGAGTCATCACCTCTTAAGCCATCTATGTATTTTCGCTTGCTATTTGCAGAATGTTTTCTGACCCGCAGTCCGCATTGTATTTCTTCCACCATTGGTCACTGATAGTCACTCTTACTGACAAATCTAAAACCGCTGTTTACAATCTTATCCCATTAATGCAAATTAAGCTCATATAGGTTGTTATTGCACATAGTTTGAGGCTGTCAAGCAGGTGTTTTCCGGCATTACTCTCGTTCAGTTTCTTTGCTATACCACTAGGATTTATTGTTCCAAGTAACTTGCCGTTTTTTGTTCGCACCACAACCAGTTTTGCAATATCAACGACGAAACGACTCAGGACCCTGTTCCCAGTCGATTGCCCACATTATTTTGGTGGTACAACTCATATTGACTGAAATTTCGCTTCATACTAGCTTGATTAAATAATAATCCAATTGACTGTGCACGATGCTTGGCTGCTCAAGCATTTACTTCTTTCCTTAGCACATGTCCATCTACCAGCGCTTTTTTGAGGAATCCAATGCGATTGAACCGAAGGTCGCAGGTCTCTATGATCTTGGACCCACTATAGGCCGGGGGCACTACGCAGTCGTCAAGGTGGCACAGCACGTCTTCACCGGCGAAAAGGTTGCAGTCAAGGTGATTGACAAAACGAAATTGGATGCGCCATCGCGGGAGCATCTTTTTCAGGAGGTCGTCTGCATGAAACTTGTACAGCACCCCAATGTGGTTCGACTCTACGAAGTCATCGACACTGTAAATAAACTCTATCTCATCCTAGAATTGGGAGATGGAGGTGATCTCTATGACTACATCATGAAACACGAGCATGGCCTGTCAGAAAAACTTGCAAAACGTTACTTTCGGCAAATCGTTACCGCCATTTCCTACTGCCACAATCTCCATGTTGTTCATCGTGACCTTAAACCCGAGAATGTTGTCTTCTTTGAACAACTGGGTGTCGTTAAATTGACTGATTTTGGTTTCAGTAATCAGTTTGTCCCTGGAAAGCAGCTGGATACATTTTGTGGTTCATTGGCCTATTCCGCTCCTGAAATACTCCTTGGTACCAAATATGACGCTCCCAAGGTCGACATATGGTCACTAGGAGTAATTCTGTTCATGCTCGTCTGCGGTCGGTTGCCTTTTGAGGAGGCTAACGATAGTGAGACATTAACGAAGATCATGGATTGCGAGTATCACCTGCCACCTCACTTATCGCCCCAGTGCTGCTCCCTCATCTCCCGTCTGCTCATTCGTGATCCGGCCAAGCGTGCCACACTGGAGGAGGTACTTCAAGACGAGTGGTTACAAATGGCCAGTGAGGAGCTACCGATCGGTCTATTTTCAGTCCCTCTAATCTCCCAAGAACATCTTCAATTCGAAGACCATATGGAGATTTTGAATAAAATGGCCTCGGGTGGGCTTGCTACGGTGGATGAAATTCAGCAAGCTCTTGATCGGAATGAATACTCCCATATCTCTGCCACGTATTTTCTTTTGGCCGAGCGGAAGCTGAAAAGGAACTACATAGAAGAATATAAGCTTCTTTCGGCTCAAGCAAAGGCTCTTGAACAAACTCTGAATCTGCAACAGAAAACACAACTGCAACCTGGTGTGGAGCAATCTGAAAAACCTCAGTCTCGGTCGGCGGCCCTCCCCAAATCGATCTCCGCATCACTGGCGGCCTCCGGTGCTGAGGAGCGACTTCGGCGTTTTTCTATGATCCTTGAGGATGAGGAGGAAAACGACGAAGAGACGCCTTCTGTTCCCGTCGTCGGAGTGTGTAGTATGGACCACAGGCTTGCTGATGAGATCAACTTTAACGAAACATCTGATGAGGCCCTTCTTCACGAGGAGCAGGAGGAATTTGAGGCGGTCGCTAGTCTCGCTTGTGTTCGTTCTGAACTCCTCTCAGAGTTCGAGACCAATGATACTGGTGCAGCCTCGGATCTACATGCGTTAGATCTGGAACCGACAAGGTATTTCACTCGGCCGAACTCGAGGGCTGACCTATCGGAACGAGTCGCTTCGGAGACTTCGTTGAATGCTGGAGTCGGCGACACTGGTCGTCGATCAGTCTCTTCTCTATTCACCTCTCGTCATCTTCGTTCTACTCGACCTTCCTTGCGTCCATTGATCTCCGTTAAAAGTAGTCCGCAGTTGCTCGATTATATAGCCGAGGAGGATGTTGAGTGGAAGGCCTCGGCTGAAAATGAAGAGGGAATATCCAAGCCTCCTCCTAATCCACTTCTCACCGCTTTAAAACAGCCACGTCAGACTTCTGTCAATAGGAAATCCATGAGCTCCAGCTACGCAAATCGGAGTTCGATGCCACGGGCGCGCAGTCCCCCGTGGTCAACGAGAAAGTTTTACTCCAGTTCAGCCGCAAGCTTCAGCGCCAACTCTTCGCGGCCTCTCAGTGGTGTTAATCTGTGGCCAGCTGTCGATCGAAGGTGGCGACAGTCACCATCAGGAGGAGGTAATCTGTTCCTCACCTCACGCCACACCCCCAATAATTTTATTCGGCCTACGAATTCATCTACCGTACGTGACAATCGGCGCCGAAGTGGCCCACCTGGCTTTTCTGTTCTGGGGCAAGGAAATAACAGCGCATCTGCTCATTTGAGCCTCCTTCGAATGAGTCTCAACTTCACCACCGGCCGCTCTGCCACTGAGGCACCCGATCGCGACCTTCCGAAACCCATCCCTGAACCCCCAATGTCGGCTTTGGAGGAGGCGCCACAGCCTCAGGCAGGTGATGCCTCCAATGCGCGATTCAGTGGTTCTTGCCAATCTGCCCCCAACATTCTCGATCATCTCTTCATTAAGCCCCCTGTCGCCACAGATGTCTGTGCACCCATTCGGGAAGAGGAGGATGAAAACAAGACTCACAGTCCTTCTAAGGATGAAGATGAATTGAAGCCATCGTCCCCACATTCCTCTCTCACGCCCAAAACGTCCCCAGCTGTCCTAAGCAGTCATCGTTTGTCTGCGGTGTGGTGCACTGTAGCACCAACGTACATACGAGCATCGAATCGGCAGCAAAACGGCCTCACTTCGTCAAATTTTTCACTTGCTTCCTTGGCTAGTAGTCTTCGTGATTCGCGCCACGTAGTGGATGTTCTGAGAGGCACCTATGAGCTGCAAATGCAGTCACGACGCCGTACGGGCGGATTCCCTCGTATATCGACGGGTTCCAGCTTCGACGGACTTCCTCCGCCGCCCTCTACCTCTCCGCTGGTGAGGAGTCTAACTCTGGTCAATCAACCGGGTATGTCTGTGTCGGCAAATGCCTCTTTGCGACGGCCTCGCATCAATGCCCCCCAATCCGTTCTTCGACAATCCTCTGCCTCCCCACCTCTCCGAATAGCTACTGCGCCTCCCGTCACCGCTTTAAAGACGCATCCCCTTAAAAACTCGCCTACTCCGAATGGAGATACGCGTTATGCCACTTCATCGGCGTCAACCGATTCCATGCCTGTGGTAAACTCCTTCTTCTACATCCCCTCCTCAAATAACTCCCTCTCCACTGCCACCACAACTGCCACCGCCACCATTACGAAGGTAGACTGTAACCTCCCTCCTCCGCTTCCGTCACCCCCGCCCCCCATTCCTGAGGAGAGTTCCTCGAAGCCTGCTCGATTTCTCGCTATTTCCAAGGGAAAGTTCTATCCTCTTTGCGATGGAGGCGGCGTCAGAAGTAGTGGTGTCTCGCATTTCCGATTTAGAAGGAGTCTCTGGAAGCCCCAAAAGGGCCGTAACGGAAATTCCACGAGCTGTTGCCATGTTTCTTAGTATCTAGATAAAAGTGTTTTTAAAGTGCAACTGTACAATCAGATAATTTTTCCTCCAACTTTTTCTGTTCATTTTTTGACTTTGTTAATGCTCCATATCGCATTTAATGAAAGCGATATGCTCTAATCACTATTATTACTTGAATGCGTAGTAGAGTATAGACTACGGATTATATTAACTGCGTATACATTAATATACTTTTGCTTTACTTTGAATTAATAAAACCCAAGTCTTTCCTCTTGACGTGTATTTGTTCCTCCGTTCGCCTCGCGGGACAGGGATTTGGATTTTGCATTAGTGATATAGAAATTATTCAGAAAGTTGGAGGAGAGGACGCACCGACTGGTCTGCTGCTTCCGTTTGTCGGGTAAAGTCTCCTCACCCGTGAGGAAATGTTGTGTTTTTCGCACGGTACAAGCTGGCTTGATTCGCCGCTGCATCAATGCCCCAGTGGGCTCTACCGTGAAAGAGTAGTCAAGTTTGTCATATTTTTTTTAAGTTGTAATTCCACTGTATCTTCACTTGACGTGGTTTATGTTCGTTTTTATTCTACTGATCTTTTTTTCAATTTAGCCTGTGTGCAATGGAGACTGTTTAATGAATCCTAGCACCGTCGTAGTGGCATTCTGGAGCACTTTGTGTGTTTAAGCCTCACACCCTCCTCTTCTGCTATTCTCTGGTGCAAATCAAATTCTCTAATGTATTGTGGAGTCTCCGAGGTTTGACGCCTCGCCTGAGCCCACATACTGTGTAATGGTGGAAGCGTTTCCTTGCATACCTAGTTATCCACTCGGACCAGTCGTCAGTGTGCATCCTCGTGGCGGAGGTTTGTGAGCCTGCCTACGTGAGATCCGTCGAATGGGTCAACCTAAGAGCATAATTGTTTGCAGCTGAAGCGATTTCGGCCCGTGAGTACATCTAGCGAAAGCCCACTGTTGTACTACTAAAATATTGTTCTCGAACTGAAACTGTAGTTAGTCTTTTAAAACTCAAACAAAGTGATTCTCAAGGATTCCACCTCTCCTGCCATCCTTGCGCTTTAATTACTCATCCGCTTTTTTACTGCTTAGCCAACGCGGCCTGACCCTTTTGAGGTAGACCCACTCGTAGACGGAGTTGATTACCTCGAATCCGTGATTTAAATCAGGTCTGCTTGCTCTAGAGCAGGAAAAGTTGTTTTTGCCTATCGTAAGCTGGAGCATAGCACTAATGCATCCGAGCCCGTGTTAAAGGCTCTGTCAGACCAGTCGTAGCACCCAATTATCATACTGAGTCATGTAAGTTTGTATGGATGCATTGAACCCCTTTTCCCTCAGTCACCACACACAGTGGAGCAGTGCTTTTGGTCAGCGCTCCTTCGATTCACGCCAAATACTTAGACGCATCCCCATTGGCTTTTTCGTGAAAACGCATTTTCACCCATTCCAAATGTCGTCATAAGGGATGTATCACGAAAGCACCTGCACCTGTCATAAGGCATGCAATTGGCTTTTATTGAAGCCATATCTCAAACAATGCAGCTTTTCAAAATGAATAAAAACGGTGACAGATGCTTTTTATGCCCCTTCTTTTGTATGAGACAGTGACGCGCTTTTATGCAACCCATTGAACACGTTCGGACGGGATAAGAATTGGTGATCCTTCAGTAAGGGAAGAGAATGTTTGGAACAAATGGTTAAAATTAGTGCCCCAATACAAAAACACATTAGTTTTTCCTGGCAAATCTCAAACCTCGGTCCCACCGTCAATTGAGTTGGTGTGCGTGCGTAAGCTTGTTGTCTAGGCAACCGAAGGGCAAACAGGATTCATTCGCCTAATCTCTGCAGTTATTCGTGAAGCATCTACGCCAATTCCACGTCCACTCCTTTACTGTGAGACAGATGCCACGCCATTCTGACGATCGGTGGGCAGTCATTGCTGGTGTAACGATCGTGGAAGCAAACATTCTTGACTAAAATTATGTATTGGGTGATCAAAGTTTACCTCGCTACTTCCATCAGTAAAAAGTAAGCCATTTCACGTGAGCATGGATGCAATAACTGTGCTGTCTGTCCATCAGTTTACTAAAAAACTATCTGGTTTCACAGGTTGAGGAAGTTCTTGCTCAAAATACGTAATCCTGAGGCGATCAAAATCGCTATAATTTTGCATGCCAAGTGTACGTATCTTGAATGCATCAGCCCCTTATTCTGCATATGGCAAACTATTCTAAACTAGTACTTAGGCTTGCGAAGATTTGAAGGAATTTTTTACACGAGAAAATTTAACGCAGAAACATGAAGCAGATTTCTTCACCAACGAAACTTGTGTAAGTAGATGCTATTTAGGCAATAAGTTGGTTCTCTTTCAATTAAGGCAATTAACAAGGTTGGCACTCCCATTGTCCTTTTTAAGCAATGTAGGGTGTTGGGTTGTGCTGCACAAACAAGAATCCTGTGTGACAAGCAGGGACCATTTTTAAATGGCAAAATAGTGGGTTCACTTCTTGGTCGGACATGCGAGGCCATCGCTGGAAGCACAACATGACAGCACCTTTTGTTGGGATTATCCCCAAAATCTTACTTAGGACTTCTCAGTCCCTGATTCTTTTGCCATGACTGTCACTTCGACTCTTGATTGAAGCCTGGTCCTCTTTTCGCGCTCGCTATACTGCATGAGCAGAACAAATAAGTTATTGAAGTCGATGGCGTTCGACGGGGAATGCGGCAAGCCTTAGCCTTAGCTTGTAAAGTTCCACGAGATGTCAGAGATTCAATCAAAAGCTGAACGTTGTGACAGCACTACAACGGAATTGACAGCATGCTAAGATCCCTTTAAGCTTGTTTGCTGTGCATTTCGGGCGCTTTGGTCAGGAGTATTACAAATTCTAGCCATCGCCTGGCGATGCGAAAAGGTTGTTGCTTCAATCATAGCATCGGTAGCATTGAAATATCTCCTACTAACAAGTATCACGTGGGGCTATATTCCCTTACGAGTTCTGTGCGGTAAATGCTGCTTCACAACTGCGCCTTCGAAATAATGGCGCTGCCACGTCCGCCATAAGCTTGTCAATATTCCACACATTTGGAGGGCACTTTTCAGTGTCATAGTCAGAAGGTCAAAATTATAACATTATAACATTCGCTTAACACGTGCTTGAATGTTGATTAATTTCATCATCCTGGTGAAAAGCTGTATATCTCTTTCACAAACAACATTACGTTTCGCTTATTTAAAACTTGCCAATCGAACACATTAGATAAATGGAAAAGCTGCTTTAGTGTGCTACTACGCAGAAGCACACCGTCAAGACAGGTGGGTGGTAGTCTACGATCCACGCCTCAAACAAAGTTCCGAGAATCGGAGACGGCAAAGCGGCATCCTTTGGGGGGAACTTGGCCGTGGCAGAAAAGCGATGATGTTCTACTCGTAATAAAATAACCAAATCTCGCATTAATTCCCAGCAGAGAAGCTGTGCATGCCCTAGAGGGCAATACACCACCACAGTCAGACCCACCCATGCATATCGCGTTGTAGTCGCTCCAGACCACTAACCTCACTAGCACTCCCACTGTCGACTAGCGCGTCACCAGCCCAATGGGCAGTCACTTAAGTTTATCAAAGAATCCAACCCAGTGAGTCCTCCTTCAGTTTGATTATCTTAATGCAAAGGCGGGCTTTTAGTTACATTAATGCGCATTGCAGCAGCATTTTTCTTAACAAAGTTACCCTGAAATTTCTTCATAAAGGATACACCTTTGCCTTAGTTTCTGTTAAATCAAGTAGGAATTCCCCTCTATTTCATCGCCAGCTAAAATGTGTGAATTCTCCGTTTTCATCCGTCAGCAGACTGTCACGTGCCAACGGATTACTTGCTTACATCTACAAACTGGATAACTCCATGCACCAACTTACCCTGCTCCATTTTGCCGACGTGTGGAGGAGCTGCGCGTTGCTCACGGTTTCACTTTGACAAGAAGTCAGCTGTTAGCAAGGATCTTCCTACCATCGGGAGAAAAAACGGCCCAAGACTGCTTTTTACGTCTCAATGAACCTCACTGCTTATTGTGGCACTCCTCCCAATGTATGAATATTTTAGGTAAACTGAGAAAGATTGACAGTAAGCATTAAGGTTTGCCAGCTTCCGATGCAAAACGACCATATTAAACGTGAAGGATTAAGATGCACAGGGCGTCCTTAAAATCGTGGTACCTTATTTGGAGCTGTGCTGGCTTTTAAATGAAATGAGAGCAAGGTCACCAAAAAAATCATAAAACGTAGCAGTCACAAGACCGGAACATAAGTGGTAATGAAGCGAAATAGCATAAAACGATAACCACACACTTGATCCACTTCAAACATTAAAGACGTCGCATATGCACATCTGGCAAATCTCATGCTGCACAGAGAGCATTTCAAATGGAGCCCAAAAGTACACTTGGGACCTGTAATTTACAAGGAATAAGCTAATCAGAGTTCATTCATGCGCTTATTTGTGACGCCTTAGCAAAACATGAAGTGGACAATCGCGTTTGCATGTTCCGGCTACTTTATTCAGTGAATTGAAAAATCCAACCACGAAGCGCAACCGCACTCTGCATTGTGTGGCACCTATGCTAGCGAAGATTCACCAATGAGGGCCGTCAGCATTGTGCCCACTTTGGTTGAAAACAAAGACATAGAGAAACAAAGCGTTGGTGAATTTACCACCGATCTAAAGGAATAATGCCACACACACACACACACAGCCTTGACATCGGCAAGGTGCCACATGATTGAGAGGCTTATTGACGTGCGCCTACATATCCAAGCGAAATGAGCGTTAGGTGCGACGGCCGAGACGACAAAGCCGTGACAGTTCTCACCAAACTGTCCGCACGCACGCGACATGGGGGAAGAGAAGCTCCACTGAGAGGGGGATTGTTAAAAATTAATTGATAATGGCTAGCAAGTAGTCTCCACCACGGTCTGAGTGTTTTGCCGCATGGATGCAATTTTTTAATTTCTTTTTTTATTTTCATGGCAGGTGCTAAAAAACCCACCAGTACTTAATCATCCAGCCACGAGTTTGCGAAAGGCTCCCAAGGGGCATGAGGTCACTCCAAAGGTCAGTAAATCTAAGCAGGACCTTTGCGTCTACTTAATGCGAACCCACCTGGTCTTTTCAATGAACACCCACATGAGGTCCTGTTTACCAAAAGGTACGTTTTGATGTCCCTAGGCCATTCGATTTGTAAGCTTAACCACTAGCTCAACAGGATGGCGAGGAGTACGCATGAAAGTACAAATTAGTCGGTGCATTTGGAGCCAGGTCAGTGTATTCAAGCCACCATACTCTTACTGCAAAGTGCTAGACTTAGTTTTTATGCCAACAGGTGACAGTTTACAGATGCCTAACCAGGCGCCTGTGGTGGCAGAGTGACAACCTAATCAACGATTGGGCCCTTCGCTTAAAACATTTAAATTGCGCAGTTTAACTATTATCTCACCCACGCGTTTCTTTAAATGCAGAGAAATTGAATTTTGCAATGAAAATATCACCGAATCCCACGACACTGTTCCCAGGACAGCCCCTGATCTCAGGTATTGAGGTCCGCTTAATCGATGAAGGGAAAAGCATTGTCGCCTGATTTCCCACACCATCGAGTTCGTTGAGCAAAGCCCCATGCCGGCGTCCCATGAACACGCTAGACTTGAGAAGACGTGGTACCACAAAAACATTTGACTAAAGATTCATTCTCCAGTACTAAAACTCGAGGTATTAAAGTTTGAAAGCAAAGTGACAGTTCCACAGGTAAAAGGAAGTCAAGTGCGTCCTGCTAAAATTTAACAAATTTTGTCTACGGGCGCGAGGACTACAATCTTCAGCCATTCTTGGCTCGTTCCTTCAGACCCTCCTCAGCCGCCGCAGCTCTGAAGAGGTCAAAGTCGTGCTGCCGATCAAAAAGTCTGATCTACAAGGAAAGGAGAGGATACGGCTCGAATTGAGTTCCCAAAAGCAAAGCTCATCCCCAAAAGGCTGGGAATTCGGCGATTACTTCTGTTGCATACAGATTTTGGAAATTTCTCATAATCATGGAGGGTTGTTTGGTGTGTATTGAAATATCGTATTTCTGTGGTACTAAAATGTGAATTATTCAATTCGATCAGTTATTAACACAGACAGGGGGTCTTGTTCCATGCATTCCATGAAAAGAGAACTTTACGAACAATAATGTAAGGGAATAAGACAGCTGACTACTAGATATTAATTGACTGGAAGGCAAGGCAACGGACACTGTAGTAATGCCACATAGGGCCGCGTTTGAGCCACATGAGCAGCAATATTGGCCTCGCGAAAAGCGGTCTGAACGTGCTGGGTGTCCCAGTAAGTTCGATCTACCATGAAGCCTATTCCAAATACTTTGCCGCCTTCTGACATTGGAACAACGCCTTTTGCAAAGTATCTGACGCTGAAATACGGCTGCATTCATGTTTGAAGTAGACCAGAGCCAAAAGTGCAAGTGCATACCCAGGACTCTGGGCAGACGGCCTCATAGGCCTTGCGAAGGGAGAGGCATTGGGAGACATTGACAGTATCGGCGAGTTCCTCTGGAACCTGACGGCCCTTCGAATAAGCGTCTTTGATGCATTCCCAGAAAGCGTCTCGCGCCGCCCAACAGGTCTTGCGCTCCTCCCTACTCGGCGCCACACCTTTGAATTTACTACCAGTCGCCTCCTTCATCTGAAGCACAAATGGGTAGCGATAGCTGTAACAACAACCGACCTCCTATAGTGGTCAACGAACGCTGCAAATGAACCAAAGCAGGGGAAATTACAGACTGCAGTCAAAGAGGAAAATGCCTCATCAATCATGAGAGCCTCACGTTGGTGTGTAAAATGGAATTGAAGTGCGTCATGCCGACAAGAATATAGCAGAGTTGGTACATTAGTCGCATGAAACCCCATTGAAGGGTGAACATATGCACAACAGAAATATGATTGATATGGTTTTATAATTTATTCCAATCACCACTCAAAGCGAGAATTCAAGCACCCCAGCTGACCGGCATCTTTCAGCCGTAAACTGTCTACAAACAATCAAGAAAAAGCGCAAATGAGCAAGACCTGAGCTTTATTAACCGCAATTTCGTACATAATATGAGGTCGCCAAAGATATTGCAGTTCTCCATTTTGATGGTTCAGCAATCAGATCCTAAAAGGGAAATTACATTCAAATAACAAGTTTGGACGTTAATTTTTAAACAAGTATTGTATCCGAAGCAGCCAATCTAATCAATGCCAAACATCTAGGATGTTTGACACAGTTTGCATACAACAAGACTGGAGGACCATATACGCCGACTCCCAAAAAAGCTTCTAAGGTATCAGAGAAATTAAGTGTTACAAATAATCATCAGATTTAACGTGAGCATGACCAACCGAAAGGAAAACTGGTCATGAGCTGAAACTTTGCGACGACTGAAAACAATAAGTTTGAGGTTAATCCCTCCGATTCACCAACAGAGGCTTGAACCCATTGAACGTCAACCAACTTAAGCATAAAGTTATGGACAAAAGTGAGTACCCACCTTTTGACGATCTGGACTACATCCTCATCATCAAGAATATGGTCTTTGCCTACCCTTTGAGGTTGATGCTTTACTGAGGAGCCCCAGACGATGGCACTTGAAAAAAATTCCATAAGTAATGTGAACATTAAAATATCGCAGTGCGAAAGTACTCAGGAAAAGCCGTAATTTAAGTTTTCAATGGTCAGAAAATAAAGTGCATTCAATGGGAATGCTTAATCTGTTTAAAGTCGAAAGCAGAGGAGGAAAATTACTTACTACTTAAATTCTTTGATTATGTTTCTGTGAATCTTGTTGCAGAAATCCTCCACAGTGTGCGCGGTGGATTTAAGGATGACCGGGGAGGTGTAGTCAGGCAATTGACCCTTGGGTTTAGTGTAGATGCGGATTAAACTGAGGTAATCCCACATCTTTTCCAGCAACTCATCGAAATTCCACTTATGGTGTGCCGATATCGGCACGCAATGTGGAACTCTGAAAGACACATTAGACGCCATATGAACGACTTATTGCATTTAAGTAGGCCGTATATCCAGACATCACTAACTTGCATATGATGTCGAGTTCCTCGATCGAAATTTGGTCGATTTTATTCAGGACGTAGATGCAGGGGATATAGACGCGGTTGCCCTCAACAATGTCGATCAAATCTTCTGCTGTAGCGTCGCACTTGAAGGTGATATCCGCATTGTGGATTTTGTACTCGTTCAAAATGGTTTTGACAGTCTCCTTGTCGAGCTCAGTGAGAGGCACAAGTGATTGAAAATTAATACCGCCCTTGTCCTTCTTACGGAAAAAAATGTTAGGTGGCTCCTTATTCAGTCTAATACCAAATCCTTCCAATTCGTGCTCAAGGAGACGTTTGTGCTGAAGCGGCTTGAGGACATCCAAAACCATAAGAATTAGGGAACATGTCCTAGCCACGGCGATAACCTAGGATTCAAAATCAGTCCTAAGAAGGTATGTTCATCCGTTTACCAACATGTTTGGCAGGTCAAGTATGCAATAACGAAACCATATCAAAGCTCTGTAAGCAGAAGTAATGCAGCAAAAAACTACATTTCGTTCGCCAGTGATCATTCTCGTTGGCCAAGATGAAATGGCAAATCAAAGAATGCTATTGTATCCACTTAATAAGACACAATATCACCCACTGGGACAACAGGGTGCACGTTGGGTACCAAGTCAAGAAATTCAGATGGAAGGCAGATTACCTGTTTGCCGCGCCCTTTTCCATCTTTAGCTCCTTCAATAATACCAGGAAGATCAAGCAATTGAATTTTGGCGCCTTTATATCGGATGACACCAGGGACTGTGGTGAGAGTTGTGAATTCGTAAGCAGCGACTTCAGAGTAGACGCCAGCTAGATTGGTAAGGAGTGTGGATTTGCCGACAGAGGGAAAACCGACAAAGCCGACCCGGGCATCACCTGTCTTGGCAACGTCGAAACCCTCACCACCTCCACCGCCACCACCCCCCTTTGGTTCGATTAGCTCTCGTCGGAGCTTGGCCAAACGCGCCTTCAAAAGACCAATATGACCCATGGTCGCCTTATTCTTTTGTGTCCGGGCCATCTGTCAGAAGTAGGAATCAACAGTTACAAGGATCAGAACATGGGGACATCGAATGCACAGGCAACGCTGACAACTTTGTGAGCTGAACAACTGATTCCCTGCCAAAATTTAGATTAGAAAACACCGAAACTGAAAACTTCACATCAAAAACAGAGGATAAGACGTGCTGTTGTAAATGAGCGGGTACAAGCGGAAATACATCTTATTGAAGCCGATCGCAGTGTACAGAGAGTCAATTGAACCCCGTCCCACTTCAAAGCTAGCAATCTAAACTTACCTCCGCCTCAATCTCCGCAATCTTCTGGAGTACGCTCATATTCCCAATACTACGAGCATGCGTTATTCAAAGGCCACCGCCGCATTCCGTAGGCTTCATTGCTTTGAGGTCAAATTTTTCTGCATTACACTATCTTTGAGATATTTTAAAGATGGCTGTTTCGAATTATTTAAATTACGATTCGGATCATTACCTAGCCTAATAGTCAATAAAATAATTTTGCGTATGATAAACTACACTCGGCCTCAATGAAATGCGTGCTGACCGCATTATTCAACCTGAATGACCATTGTCGTAACGCGTGTCTTTCTTATGCGTGATCCTATCCCATTGCTACATAATTTTCAGTTTTCCGAATTTGGTGCGTGACGACGTGGGCATTTTTCATTAAATGGAAACCAATTTCGTTTTTTCCTCAGTATTTTTGGTGTTATTTTTACGTATTTCTATCATTCTAGACGCGCCCTAACTTGCAAATATTGCCAGCATGCCAAAAAAGAAGGTAAAAGAGTCAATTATACCGCCGTTGGACTTTGTGACGCCCGTTTCTGTGGGCAAAATTCCCTTTAACAACGAATTTATTCAATGCACGGCAAAACATCCACCAGTTAGGACAGTGGTGTCAAATGAACAGTCACCCTGGGTAACTTTCTTCCACAATTAATTTTTGACTTCAGATGCTGCCAGATCCCCGAATAATCAACTTTTGACTCTTCTTTCAAGATTGAACCGCATTTTTGCACTTCAGCGCAAAGTCGACCACATCGACGAGCTGCTTCTGCCATAGCTCGTGGGGCCTCCTCGTGTAGGGATAGAAGTGTAATAGGACCCCTGGCCTTTTCGTCTGACGGTCAGGCTTTGCAGAAAACACAGGCCGAATCCCCAAATGTAACCCCCTACCACCTTTCTCTCGTTAATAGCACCTCCTAATGCATTATAGCTTCTCTGGGTCATATTTACTTGCATATTTACCTGTTACATTACCGTTATGCCTAAGCCAATGCTATGGGATTTGAAAAGCGGAATTCAGCTTATTCATAAGCTGTGGCCCTTGCATTCTATTCCAACCGAACCCGCAATCCTGCGATTTGTTTACAAGCATTGGGACTCTTTATTCTAGTATGATTTATGATGATCGCTATTCGTCCCTTATTTAGCAATCTATTATTTCATTTCCAGGTAAAACAACGATGTCCTCTTGTACCCCCTGTCACACCACCACCAGCTTCCCACACTGGGAAAGTCCTGGTTCGTGAAACTCCACAGCGATAGTCATGTCTATTTTTATCATAATACTTCATTGAGCGCCATTTATCGACCGACGTAGCAAGATGTATTTAGGATCTTTTTATTTACCTGTATGACTATACATATTTGTGTAAGTGCTTGTTCATTTAATTTTATTGATTTGGGTTTGCTGGAGGGACACACACACATTTTGTCCGAATTCGTCCTTAAAGTTTGTCAGGTTGGATTTTATCTTGGGCGATTTGGCTCTAGGTCGGTTGGGACAACTGCTGGAGGTGTTGCCCATGGTTATTACGAGTTGTGGGCGTGTGTGTGTTGATGCGGGTTCGGAAGCGTTGTAGGCAGTATTGATGAGCACATGAGTTATTTTGTCCAATGCACCCGAATAGCGCCACGTAAATTGGATTGGGAGTTTTACTAGAATGAGACTCACTGATGGGTGGAGAGTAGTTAGGCTAAGATTGTATTAGGAGCCGCAGTTTCGAGTTTGTGAACGAAGATGATCCCAATTACATGCAATAAAGGGTGTATATGTGTGAGGAGGGGGTTCGTGCGTGATCAATGTTTGCTGCCTTTCGGCCCACTTCCATGTGCGTTCGGTGAAATATGAACTGGGTAGTAATGTTGAAACCAAACCTCCTGTTGCCTAGAGGCCAGGAGGTTGGGGGCGTAATCGACAGCAAGGGGTGGAAGAGGAAGACAGAGGAAATAGACATCGGGCGAGTGGTTACTTAAGGCTCCATGGTTGTACTTCCATTTAATGATATGGCCTCTAGGCTAGGCTAGACGATTATGAATGAGCAGCTGTGAAGTGGGAAAAAAAATGATGAAGAGAAGTAAAAACGGAACTGTATTTTTAAGAAATTGTTTTAACCGCCACCTGTTGTTAACTGATCGCTCGTAGGCCGGAGTTATACCGACTGGTAATGAGTGTGCGTAATGATCAGCACATCCATTCTGTTTTTAAATGGGACGAAGATTCAGCCCACTAGAATTGTCTAGAAGGGTCAGTAATGCTGCAGCAAAATATTACCAAACTCACGTATGAATTCAACGGCTGATGTGGTTGATTCTGAGATGTTATGGCGCTGACTACGCCGTCATGGTGGACGCAGGGGAAGACATTCAAATGGAGAGGGGATGTGTAATACCTTAATTGTTCAGTTAACTTTTTTAGCTAGAATCTTTAATTATTGTATTCGAGCAGTACCCTTGGCTCTTTGCGGTAGCCTCCCAGCCTATCTGTACATTGGCAGTGCTATTCTGTTAGCCTCATACGACTCATGAAGCTGCGCTGCAGCTAATCATGCCTTTAAATGGCATGCGAGAACACAACTCGAATCTCGCCCTCGAGGAGCGGGTCTGCCCCTCTAACGACGGCATTGACCACTCCATAATCCCTTATAAATGCGCTATTAACCCGCTGTTTCACATAGGACAATGAGAATGTCCCAGGACAAGCATGTTTTCTCGCGCTAGGGATGGTCACAGGGGATTGGGGGGAAGGAATGAACAAGTGCCCAGGCTGGTGGCAGCGCCAACGGATCTTCAGTCTTCAAAGACGGTATAATATCTCGAAGACAAGGTAAAAACTGCTAAGTTTACCCTTCGGCGGCAAAGATTCCCGTTAAATCATCTTGCGCTTCCGTTGAAACTGGCTCTTGAATTACTCTTTCAAGTGGAACCCAGGAGTTTATACAAGTCTTGGACAAATCTGAAAACATGTTCATTCAGTTTTCTCCTCAACTTGGGTGCAATGATATTAGCTTCAGTCCTCCCTTTGGGAAACGGCACTCAAAGAAGGAAAACAGTTTAAGAATAAATAAAAACACCATCCCAGGTCTTTATGAGGAAAAATCCTGAACGGTGCAATATGGCGTATGTTTAGCGCTAGTTTGAAACATACTACTTGGCACTAATTCCCTTAATATCATTAAAGGGGTCCTAAAATTCCGTAGTGGGCGCATTTTAACCAGCAATGAATGGAAGCAAACACGGTATTTCGCGGCTGAAAATGGTCACAGATGATACTTAGCGCTCCTTTCCAGGCCGCAGCTATTCCTATCACCACCTTAGATTGGCTTCACGCATTGTTAAAACACATCATGGTAGCGAGAGGAAGGAAACTCCCGACCATCGCTAAGTGCGTAATAATGCTCTTGCAAAAAAGAGCGAAACTGTAGCGAAAAAGACACTGTCAAACATACCATAGGACACCAACGAAGGCAAACCTGTTTAGCAACCACTTACATGCTTCATTGCGTGACCCGCTTTCCGGCGCAAATAAATGGCCCTACAGTGGGTGCGGCTAGTTTGGGGCTGCCTGCCAAGCAGAATTGGAAAGCATACAGGTCACTGATTTCGACACAGCTTTGCTATACGTGAGGAAACCAGCATCCTTTTCTAAGCTAGCTGTGGAAGACATGGACCCATTTAGCAAAGGAATCAAGCGTTTATGGCAACGGCAATCGAAACTTTCTTAAGAGGATGAGATTTCATAGAACCAGGAAGACGCCACGTCTTCTAGGAACCCAGTGATTTCAATTTTGTTTGTCCCAAAGTAGCCCTTTCAGAGTTGCGCGAAAATTAAGATAATAGGGGCCTAAACATACAATTGTGGTAGCCCTCGCTTGGAACCATGCATGTTAGCTTTTGACGAACCTGCACCGTTGCAACAGCTTTAGAAGCCTCATTCCCAGAATTTGCACCTCCACTGTGGCATAGCCATTATGGGACAACCGCATCCACCGGGAAAAGAGACCAAAATGTTCTGGTTGTTGTTGACTGCACGAATGCTGAGGTATGACCCATTAAGTTGCTCTACTCTGAGGCAGTGGCCTCAATTTCCCTAAGTAGTGGATCCATCAGCCCTGATTACCTGAATCGGTCCATAAGGATTGGACGAAAGTGGATGACTTACAGAGACTTGCAACGACCCATTCCAAGCAGTAACGCATCTAAATTTTACGAACCGCCTCACCTGCAAAGCACAACAAGATTGCACTACATGCACTAGTAAAGGGAGGAAACCACCCAAGGAGCAACCCACAAGGTTAACACCTAGGAGGTTTTCAAATAAAACTATGGAAACCGTGTAAATTTGCATTTTCAATAGCCTCTTGTGCTAAAGTTTTGAGGAAGCTTGAGTATCTTTCACGAGAAGTGGATCAATTCCCCTGACGTCGATCATAGCACCTCACGATCCCATATTTACACACCCTCAACCTGCAATCTATCAAACTGAGCAAACTTCTCGCAAAAACAGATAATTACCAAAAAAAAGAAAACCATTAAGCTATTTGCTAACTTATTTGCTCACTATTAGTGCGATTAAAGTGTGTATCATGTTATAACAGAAATGCATCCACACCAAATTCGGACTCAGAGATACGCATTCGTAGTAATTTTTTAAAAACTGTAAGATAATATTACGAGCTTTAATTTAATAAAGGCATTTGCACTGAGATTAAGTATATCTTAGATATCTAAGGTAAATAAAGTCACGTTTTGACATTGTGGTAGACGAGGGCGCAATTTCAAAAATAATCGCTGGTGTGCGTTTGTGTTAGCGGCGGTCTCTCGGCTCTCTTGTATTTCTTAAATATGGCTGATCTTAATGCAAGATTCACGATGCATGTGTGGATACTTTTCCAGTTTTCGTATTTTTGAGATGGCTCTAATGCGTCTAGAAGAGGAAACAGGGATGTCCTTCACGATTCGTGTGAGCAAGAAGATCAGGGAACCTATAGAAGATGCAATTCGATTTCGGTATCGTCGAATGAGGTACATATGCAGTCTCGGTGGTAAACCCGGACAGCCGGTGCCAAACGGACTCATAAGTGTGGCTGTCCTGTGTACTTTGAGGTTATTAAAGCCAACAGGCTTGAAGGTCTCAAAATACAGCATGCACCATTCACACGCGGTTAGTCCTGACTCGGTTGTCCCTTCAGATGAACGCAGATGTCTAACCGAGGAGGAAGAAGAATTTGTGAACAGCTTAATCATGATAAAATACTGATAATCAAAACATACGTCGAATTGTGCGCAGTATGTCTAGTTCTTAAGCCTTTCCATCCTCACTTTTTGGTTTACACGCGTAATTGTTCATGTTTTTTGTATTTTAGACAAGTATGGAAAGCTTCTTCACGCGAAAGATTTAAATAGACTAAAACTGAAGTTGAACTACCAGAGGCAACAAATTTAAACGAGTTTGACTCATTATTCTCTTTTGTACAATAAAAGTCATTGAAGAATTTCGACTTTAAAGTGTTTCGCTTAAAGGAGCGTTCTATTTTTACTTGTAAACTCCTTCCAATCACTGTAAAATCACGCAACTTTGATGTCGTTGACTGAAGTGGATGAGCCTTGCGTTACTGCACGTTGCTGGCAAAAACACATGTCCAAACTTTGATAATGTGAAGTGACATTTTCAACATTCTTTGCCTGTTTCTTCACATCCCATCCGGTTGCCTTTTAATTCTGTGTATTTATGAAGCTTACCAAACTGCACAGATACATCTTGGTGCAACTGCTTTCCTTTTTTAGATTTGTAGAGACTAAACTTGTGAAGATCTGTCATTTCGTCGTCCAAGTGTATAACCATCTGTTTTCATACTGTGCTCTTAATGTACCTTTACCACGGTGGGGTGTTTCTCTTTAGCTTTCGCATGATGAGTATCCGCCGAGAAATACCACTTTTGGTGCGATATGACCTCCCAATACATTTCCAACGAATTACTTAGTACGAGGGGAATTTATGCTTTCTAGGAATCCCATCCGGACATGGGGGCAATAGTGATGACCAAGCGTTTGGAGTGTATGCGCTGGGTGCCGCTTTTGCTAAGGTCGAGCACTTGGCGCCCTTGGGGCGTGTTTTGTCGATCATCTTAGAGTCAATGATGTTTTTTTGCTACTTATTGAACTTCAGTACAAACCCCTTGACGTATCATTTAAAAGAACTTGCATCAACTTGATTGTTAGGGTGCAGAGAAATAAAGCGGTTTTGCTGCATGTGGCGGATTGGGGGGCGGCTAACATAAGTTTTACTGTTTGCTCGGTATGGGCACTAGTTCTAATCGAGGCAGAGGACTAGTTCCAAATGTAAAACTTGCTAGAATCACAATGTGCATGGAAGGGGCGGGGTGTTAGAGATGATTTGAGAAGGCGAGACATGGAGATACACGCGACTAGAATGCACTTTTCCTCAAGCAATGGTGATTGAGGCGATGATGCATTCTGTGCACTGCTGCGACATGCCGTGGCGTAGGGTGTGATCAACCGCATACAGAAAGAAGGTGGTGCCAGTGCATCGCCATTTCGACTGCACTCTTGAAGGGCAGCATGCCTGTCCGACGGTGGCACTGCAACCTAGTAATGAAGAGCCAGCACAAGCCATACTTGAAATTCACGATTCCTCTTCCCCAGCGATGACAATGCCTCTCGTGTGATGGGTTGCTCACCCATTCACTTACCTGCACCTTCGTCGAATGACTAAAGAGCAGCCTAGCACAAAAATCGCTAACATTGAACAATCACATCTACAGCATTTAAAGTCGAACTGGGGAGAAAGGAAGGCAGGAAATGCACGCATCCAATGGACTGGGGAAAGAGGGCTGCTGCAATGGCCCCCAGGACAGCTCACTTGCCTAGGACATTGAGGTTAGTCAAGTGACCGGAACCACAACAGCTGTTCAAACGAACGAAGCAATGCAGTGACCTTTCTCGCCGACCCTCGTTTCCACCATTCATGGATGAGCTGATGGGTGCACTGGTTGCAGCCCCTGTTGTGTCATACAGTGCATCCTTAGCTATGTATTTTGTGCTTCCTACCAGGCATTTAGTGCAACACTGCAGTGCTGTGCTGTGCTGTGCTGTGTGAGACGACAGTGACGCTTTGTGTGCGCAAATATGCAGGCGAATATCTGAGTCGTCTATTCTCCTACAGTAGACCCCTCGCGTTAGCGAGAAGGCACAACAACGACTCATGACGTACTAATCTGTGTTGCGGAATTGCCTTTGTTGAAGTGGGTCTGTGGAAGGTGCGTTTCTGCCATTTCCTTACTAGGGAGCGTGCAGAATAAACTAAGCATTGCACAATTATGTTGCCTTCGACTAATGCGGGTTTCCAAAAAAACTGCACATCAAGACCTTCAACCGTACTAGCGGACGCTGAGAAACCAAGGAAATACTCACAATAACTGGTTTGTGCATGAAATCATTGCAAGCATGGCAATGAGGCTAGTGTGTCCTACAATCACTATGCAAAACTGCATGCGCACATTTTTTGGGGCATAAATTGCAACGTTGCGCATCTACTGCGATTTCCGCAGTCGACGAAGCATGCTCTGGCAACAGTTTGCTTTCTTCGACCCAATACGCTGCTAATTGCATCTGGCGGCGTATACGAGTGGGGAGGCCTTGTGTTGCTGTGGTTGCAGTCCCGTTGGTGGTGGGATGCGGTTGGCGCTGACGAGTTCAGGCAAGTGAGCGCTAATTTGACGAACTTGTGGTCGTACTTTGTGCGCATGCATGAGGTGCCTTATGCTGTTGGCTCGTGACAGACTCGATTTGCCCATTATCGGTTATTGCGGCTCTATTTGTAGGAGGTCTCAATGTTGGCGCAGTGGGTGGGGCATCACGCAGGCCTTAATGATTTTGCCCAGGAAACTGTTTGAGTCCTATCCATTAATTTGGGTGGTATCGTCGAAAGTGTAAATGGTTGACGAAGATTGTTGGGAGTGAAATTTGCACAAGGAAAGGAAGGGTTGCGGCATGAAGCACTCAACTGTCACAAGTGGAGTGGGAGTGCGGCGACGAGGAAAGGATGATGTTCGTTGGGAAGAGCTATTCCAACAAGTGCAAAAGGGCTACTCGAGTAAGCGGAACCGAAATTGGCAGTCAAGCAAGCATCAAAGTACTCCACCTCCGTCTACTTCTGGATGGCAGCCAACGCTCCGCATTCACTCTCTTCGCAACATAGCAGTATCGTGGTCGGATGCCGCAGGGTTTCGTGTGGTGGATTAAACTTGCCAGCTCCCACCTCTTCGTGCATCTCTAGTGTCGCTCTGCTTCATTTGGCTCCTAATCATTCTCACCTATGCATTGTGCGCATCTGGCCTATCACCTCACCTGTCAACTTGTCTTGCTTCTTTTTCTGCCTGCGCCTTCTGCTCCATCATTTGCCGCACACCAACTGTCTACAAGTGGTAATGTGCTCGAGGTGACATCACGGCCTCTCTCACTAATGCGCATCTCGCTCCTCAACTCACCACCACCCAAGTGGATGCGCTGTGCTGGCCTCCTCACCGCAGTCGACCAATTGCACTGGGAAGGTTCCCCCGCTGCGTAACTGCAAGGAAGAAGAGCACAAGACGACTACACTGTGTGGCCCAATTCGACTACCAAATGGAGAAGGCACACTGCAGATTGACCGCATGCTGTATTGAATGAGAATTAAACTTTAAATGCATTAAGAGTGCACCTCGTGTCATCCTCTGCTCATCATCCCACCAACGCAGCACCCTAACCCGCCCCGCTCAAGTGCATTGTGGTATGGCCAAGTCCCTTCACTCCATGTTGCATCAAAAACGGAAAGCAAAGAAGGTGTTGCAGGCGTGCAGGTGCAGGCTTTACTGAGCACCGAGCATGGAAGGGAAGCTTTTGCTTTGACGTCGCCAAACTGCTGGAATGGTCTCACGAATGACCGATCTCTCTCCGCGCTGCTGATCCACTAGCTGGGTGGGAAATGGAACAGAGGTGCCAAGCTGTGTGAGTCGAGGAGAATCCTGTATGGGTGAGTACCGTTCTGTCACTAGCATTTAATGCGAATTAATTGGCAGCGCGATCTCTGCGATATTCTGTCGAAATTGTGATGCAGCCGAAGTTAAGGTGCATGGGTGGTCGCACAATTGGGATGGGAATATACTGAATGAGGTGTGCTGGTGCACCGGGCATTCACGAAGCCTGGTGCTCAGCTTCACGGCGTAGAGTCTTGAGGAGGCAGGATCGCAGTCGACAAATGCCCATTTGACGCCGTAACTGCCAGTTAGTTTCAGCAGACGTGTTTTTCAAGTGCGACACAACGGCTTTTCTTGTACTGCGTGGACTCAGAAACTGCGTTTACGCATAGGATGAAGCCATATTTGGTGTAGTTGCATGGTTGGAGGGAGTGGAGGTGAAAGGAACTTGGGGTTGTTAGGTCGTGCTTTGCAGCGATTACGAAGGCTGAAGTGGTGGTGCAGGTGAGGTTATCCTCGCGATTTTAGCAATGTTGGTTAGATGGATGGAGCAGAACTTCAGTGCCACTGTGGCCTCGAAGACGCACTCCAACGCGTGGAAGGTCAATGTATCAAAGTGGCGGGGTGTAGGGGACAGTTGTGCGCTTTGAAGAGGGCAGAGCACCACACGTGGGGGAGTGGAGCTTGAGTCATGAGTAAGTCACTCTACTTCGTGGATTTGACTAGCACTCGAGGGGATAATGAAGCAAACAACTTATTTGTATAGTTGGTTGTCTGAATGCAATTGGGGAGGGGGAAGGGGGAGGGGGGAAGCCGACTAAGTCTACTTCAGTTCAGTGGAATGCAGAGGCTGGAAGTGCTGCATGAATTGATGCAATGGCATAATGGACGGCGTTGTAGTTATTTTCTCCATTCTGGATCACATATCCTTGGGAGTAAATCGGTTGAATTGTGGTCGCTTGGTTCGCTCTGTGACCAACAGTGCAACATTGTCAAAAGTTTCGCGGAACGTAGTGGTGCATGCAGATGAGAACGTCATAAGACTCGCCACACCAACGGAGGACGCGGAGAAGGAGGCGAAGGTGGAGGAGGAGGAGGTGGAGTGCGTCTCACAGCTCCTACACGTGGCATCCACAGAACACGAGGGTGACGAGGAGGAGGAGGACTTAGGCAAGAGGCATCGGAGGTGGTGTAGAGCAGCTGCGAAACCGGATGTTGTTAACCTCATTGAGGACAACTTGTAGGGGTAAGCGCAATGTTGTACTCGTACTACTTTGACATGCAAGCAGTTGCATGCTACTGCTGCTACTGCCGGTAGTGGTTTGGAAGTGAGTTGGTGAAACAAACTGCTCCACGTAGTAGCAGTTCATGGTCGCTGCCCCTACGGTCACTGCATTTCAGCTACAAATCGTAGTAAATTGATCAAGTAAATAGGATGATGACCGAAGGGGGATGGGCATTTCATGCTGTACTTAAGTTGGGCGGGGTTGCGTTGGTCTGATGGTTGGCCGAGGATGACACGAAGTGCATGTCTTCCATTTGCATGCTTTGTAGTGGTGCCGCACACCAAAGTGCAATTTATTAGCCTCCTCTGCAATGACGCACTCCATGCGGCTGATAGCGGTCTCCATATTGTCTGGGAGGGCTCCCGACCGCCACCCCTTTTGGTTGCAATGCCCCCTTTTGGTGAGAACTTTGCACTCTTCAATGCATTCTATTTCTATTTACTAATTCGAATTCTAATTCTAACTCAATGCAGCATGCGGTCAATCTGCAGTGTGCCTTCTCCATTTGGCGGTCGAATTGGGCCATACAGTGTAGTCGTCTTGTGCTCTTCTTCCTTGCAGTTTACGCAGCGGCGGGAACCTTCCCAGTGCAATTGGTCGACTGCGGTGAGGAGGCCAGCACTAGCGCATCCACTTGGCGTGGTGAGTTGAGGGGCGAGATGCGCATTAGTGAGAGAGGCGTGATTTGACATCGAGCACATTGCCACTTGTAGACAGTTGGTGTGCGGCAAATGATGGAGCAGAGTGCGAGCAGACAGGAGAGGAAGAAGGACGAGAAGGTGGAGACGGATGGGGAGAAGGAGGAAGAGGAGGAAGAGGAGGAAGAGGAGAGGAAGAAGGAGCGAGAGGTGGTGCACTGGCGGTGGTGAGGGTGTTGGTGGTGACTGCGGTGGTGCATCAGCCTGCAGTGTTCTCGCCTGCTGACGACTGCGGAGGAAGTGTGTTGGAGGAGAATGGGAGAAGAGAAGTGAATGGAATGGTGGTGCGATGGAAGGTGGGAGGTGGCAGGGTGAGGGAGATGGAATGGGTGGTGGAGGGAAGGCGAAGTTGAAGAGGGAGGAGGTGGAGGGGGCGAGCGCGGGTGCAGATGCGAATGCTGATGCAGATGCGAATGCGGGCGCGAAAGACGAGGAGGTGGTGGAGGAGCAGGAGGGGGAGCAGCAGGAGGCGGTTGAGGAGGCGGCGGCAGTGGCTGCCACGGCGGCGGTGGCGGCTGCTGCTGGGGAAGGAGAGGACGAAATGGAGATGCTGGTGGCGAGGATGGAGGCTATGATTAGGTGGCGATTGACAGCACTCGTGCGGAGAAGAGAGCGAACGATGGAGTGATGCTGTTGGAGGCGGAGATGAAGGCGGTGGATGTGATGCACACGAGATGATTTGGCCTCGAGTGATGTGCGGAAGAGAGCAGGGCAAGGCAGGTGGCATCGTTGGCTGACCCGCGTTCGCATGCGTGTGAGGAAAAGGCTCAGCCTCTCGCGTCGCCATGGACGCAAGTGCGCTTGAGTAGGCAATTTCACTTTACTCTTGTACATAGGACATAATAGGCACACTGAATAAATGCTTGTACGTAGCCTCGACAGACGTGAGTTCCATCCAGCTGGGTGCGTGGTGTTATGGTGGCTTGGTGGCAGATGCGCTGTCGTGGGGTGTGCAGCGATGTCGGAGGTCGCAGTGGAGCGAGGACTGTGACGATGTTTGATGAGTTGGTGTAGAGGAGGTATCACCTGCTTCATCACGTTATCAGTCTGTGGTTTGGCGGTTCTGCGGTTCTGCATTTTACACCCAAATAAGAGGCTCGGTTGTCGTGAGTGCTCGGCTCCTCACTCCATCCATAGTCACATCATGCATGCACTGCTTCGGCTGTTTGCGCCACGCAATGCAGCCATTCGCTGGCAGAGCAGCAGCAGTCGCAGCACTTCAATGCCACTGCAATCTCGAAGACGTGCTACACCTCTGCCAATGGTAGTGCAACAAAAGTGCCAAGGCAATGTGCCATGCCACGGGCCGCACAACTGAACGCCTCACTGACTCGTGTTATGTGTAGCGGCAGGCGGTGGCAGATGACTCCAACGTCTTGCAAGTATTGGAGGCGCCTTCTCGTCATCTTAAACACACGCGCATGGTCTGAAGCACCTCCTCGCTAAGGCACCTCGAAGGCAAGCAATCGGCCGACTTGACGAATGCCTTGCCACTGTCGTGCTTCTTGTTATTACTATTGCTGTTAGCAGCATTGCATGGGACGAATGTGTGCCCATCACCTTGGCACTGGGCTACCAGACCGAAGACACGGTGAAGAGCACTCCTTTCTCGGGAGGCGGACACGTTGGTCGGGGAAGTGGTGTGCCTGCCAATGACCAACACCAAGTTGTGAGGAATGCAATCGAGTGCAGCTAGTGTTGGTGGTAAGCCAGAGGCGTGGCCGGCTGGTGGTGTGCTTGTGTCACAATGCGTTGTTTGCAATCATTGGCTGCAGGGAGGGGAGAGGCATGTTGCGTGTTTGTGCACTTGGAGAGGGAGGAGGGCGCGAAAGCAGAAGAGTGTGTCATGCAGTAGTGGAGTGTGAGTGGAAGCAGCATGGCATGTAATGCACGCAGAGGCAGGAGGAATACGACTTGGCAGTGTCGGAAGGGTGGTGTTGTCACCGAGACGGCGCTTAGTCTGTCCTTTCCCTGCTAGTCAAATCACGTGTCCGAAGTAGCGCCCATGTTTCTGTCTTCTGGGTACAATGTGCACAAGGCACAGCAACGTGTTCAGTGGAACACCCCGACTTCACGCACCTTTGTATCCTTGTTATTGCATCCATCCCTGCCTAACAGCGCGGACGCACTTCCAATGCTGCCATCTGTTCAATCTGGTACAGGACTAAGACTCCACTCACATTGCCTGCGGTCTGTTCGCATGCGTCGAAGCTCCGTGCAGCGCGTTATGCCTCACCAACCTTGCATTCGTGTCTCAGGCTTCTGCTTGCAAGTACTACGGGTAATAGCACACCCCACTCGCATTCGCTTTGCGTTTCAATGAATGTGTCCCATTTGGTTGCGCAATTTACATTCCACCCCCCTTGAAGGCGAAGGACGCCTGAAGATTGAGCCGACATGGGCATTGTTGCCCCAGCTAAATCCTTCGTGGCTATTGCTAATGCGCAGAGATCGGGTTTCTCGGCAGCGAACAACAGCCGGACCTTCATTGTTTCAAAATTAATGCACAAATTACACTGACATTTCTACGATGCCACGGTAACGCCACCCACTACGCATAATTTAGCCCTCAGATATTTCAGCTTTGTCTGCAGCAGCTGATGTCCTTTTTTCAAGTTTTTTTATCTTTTCCGGTTTTGTAGTACAATTTTTTTACTCTCTTCCACCTATTCCATAAGGGAGGCATCCCCATTCTACCTGGACCGTCACTTTCTTGCTGACCACTTCGCGACAAATAATTAGGTCTAATTTGAATCGCCAATGAGGCAGTCCTCAGGGCCAATTCACCCTCTGCGTCCCTATACATTGTCGTATGTCTAATTTATAACCACAGTGAAGCAGTCGAGAGTTTGGGCTTCTCTGCAGCACATTTCGTGCACATTTGTTGCCCAGGTCTCTCGAGAGTTCTGTCGCATTCGAATTCCTGACTGGTACTAAACTACGGAAGAGAAGTCGATAAAGTGGCTTTGGAGCTAACTTTTCAAATTAATGGCGGTGATAAATTCTCACATGTATTCTCACAGCACCATGCTGGCCATGTTTACATGATGAGGTTAGGAGGGCAGGTCTTCAGTAAGGAAGGTGCTGTCACAGTTTAAAAACACGTTAGAAGCCTCCGAGGCACGAAGGTGCCTTGAGAGAACTATTTTGGTTACTATGTAACTGGTTAAAGTGCGCACCATTAACAGCAGTCAGCCGTATCCTTTGTTGCCGCACAGTTGCCCCACCGTCACATATATGTGCCAGACGAAGTGTGGGGATAAAAATGACTGCCTTTGTTGCTAACAATGAAAACAAGGGAAAAACACTCTAAAGTTTGAAAATGTCTCATCCATTAAAGGTCGCTTGGGATATCTCCTGTGATGGGTTGTTGATTTTAAGCATGTAGAGTCAGGCAGATATTCCCTAAGGTTGGTAAGGCAACAAGCATGGCACATGGAGTAAAGATTGACTGCTAATTTGTTCCTCATCAGTTGCCTAGTGGATTGACTGGTCATCCCAATGGTTTGTCATGTTTCCTGTCGTGGTAACTGCAAAAGACGACGCCTAGCGGCAAACACACGCCTCCGGCAATTTGTAGTAAAGTTTCGGGGAAGTAGAGTGCACATTGCCATCATGCTTCCCCTGGAACTCACCTAGAGAGGGAGAAATTTGCTGCAATTTTGCTAGCCTACCTCGCAAAGACGAATGAGTTAGGACTCATTAAGACTTAAGTCGCGAATACGGCTGCTTCGGTTGCTTCAATCGCTGGAACGCTCAATATGGAGATAACCCTTTCGCTGAATTACACAAACCCTTCCAACTCCTCAGTCCTGCACGACGTCTGAGCTTCTCCTGTGTAAGAGAGAGCTGCATTCGAAAGCTAATTTAATGGAATGGGGACTTGGAAAAGTGGAGCCTGTTTTTTGGACACAGTCTCCAACCCACAGCAAATTGGACTCTCTATCTGCATGCTTAAATTGTTGACTGTCTTACGCAGACCACCTTTATAAATAACCTCTATCACGCTCTGAGTACGCAAACATGATTTAAAACATTCCTGGATGGAACTAAATACTACTAATATTCGCAGAAGTTTTTTCAGTAGCAACTTTCCTCCCACCCACATAAAAGCATATGGGATTTGGGGGCAGCTGGCAGCTTGCTTGTCTTTAATCGTCATAGCAAGCCAGCGTTTGCCATTGGTCAACTGTTGTCCAAAAGTACAACGGTGGATCCGGAAATCGGTAAAGCCATTTTCGGCTTTTTCCGCCTTTGGGAAGGAAACCTGTGCATGGCTCACGTAACGATCCATTCAAAGCAATTGTATCGTTAGCATTTCATTACTTATACTTATAAATTTTTGCTGAAAGTGGTGATACTTTGGAGAAAAAGTGCAGGAACTGCCACATGAAGGGTCAGGAACACAAACGCAAACTCGCGCGTTGATTGGTCGTTGGATCAGGGAGGCGAAGACGCAACTCTGGTCACGTAGACAGGCAGCAAATTTGGTGAGAAAAGCTTGTTTTCTGTACAGTAATAGCCCCGTACCAATTTTTTGGGCTAAAAGTTGGACGTGTTTTTTGGGCTTCAAAGAAAGATTAAATTCGCCAGCCACTGGCATTCATGTAGGCGGTAGTGAAGCTACTCGTCTGCGAAGGAATTTCGCAGAAAAGGTGATTTCTTTTAGGAGCGAATTCTTCAAAGCTTTTGCTTATAAGTTGTGCCAACAGGTCTCGAAATTGGGACGCAAAAATCAACCACCGATAGGTAGCTTGTTCTTCTCTGCCTGACCCAGGTACCCTCACGGCTGCCAACCCCCTCAACTGCCTCCAACACTGACCTCCCAAGGGCAGCTTTGACCTCCTAAGGGCATCGTTGAGTTGATACTCAAGCTGTTTTAATCAATTTAGGGGAAATACATGGCAATTTTAGAGAAAAAGCAGCTGACGCATGGAATTTTTTGGTGGATCAGGAAGCCATTAACCGGCCGGTGGGCAGATTTGATTCCCCAATGGTCCCACAGCTATCACACCTTCCTTCCCATTCGATTGGTATTAAGACCCGAAGACT
This sequence comes from Taenia pisiformis, assembly GCA_023968675.1. Classification (NCBI taxonomy): domain Eukaryota; kingdom Metazoa; phylum Platyhelminthes; class Cestoda; order Cyclophyllidea; family Taeniidae; genus Taenia; species Taenia pisiformis. The sequence goes on along the minus strand of CM043733.1, from coordinate 13,397,473 downwards.
TTAACTACCCTTTTCAGGCTAATTTTTTGGTACCGCAAGCCCCGAGGATGGATGCTAAAAAAACGATTTAAAATTTGACGGGAAAAATGACATCAAAAACCCTGTCTCTGGGTTCCTTGTTATGGTAAATAACCGCCGTATTTTCGCGTCTACAGGTTGGCTTTTCTAATTTAGGACTTGACAGTGTGTGCAGTTAAACGAGCGTCGCTTTATTAACCCATTTCCCGTCGAAATCTCCAAATTGCTCACGCCTTCAGTCCAAACACTGTATTTCTCTGGTGCAACAGCCAGCTTTATGTCAACTCCTGTCCAAAACTACTTTGTCCTTATCTTTCGATTAAATTATGTTGTCTTCACCTCAACCAGTCTATTTCAGCTATAATAAACGAATAAATAATGCGTGTCACACATTTGTGACGTCGACACAGGCGCTGGAATTGACTAGACTTTGCCTCATAGTAACTTACCCATGGAAACTTATATCATCAGACTTTATAGGGTGTACAGGAAAACTTTTTAGCTTCTTTTCAGATTTCAGTGGCGGTAATTAGGGTACATTAGTGTAGGTGAACCCAATGGGTGGATGACTTTGAATCAGGAATGCACCACCCAACTCATCTTAGTCAAATAAGGTAACGAGGTCACAGATTGAACGGTAGAGTTAAGCGTGGAAGATCTAGGAGATATGTCTGAAACCGGTGCCCTATTTCTAGTCGGGTCACCGAGGCCCCATCCTTAAGCCGCCTCCCCGTCCAACCCCATTTACTAAGGTCACGGCAATGAAGTTGCGGTGTTAAAGCACCCAGAATCACTTCCAGTATTCAACTGAAAATCTGACTAGCTGTTCTGAGGTTTAGTCTTAATCAGCCTCAGTCGCCTCTGTCCACTCCAATGGCAAAAGAGCGCGGGACAGGCTATTTCCTTTGGCCTTTAAGTTTCTCCAGGGCACATCCTGAAGCTAAGTAGATGCGCCCTAATGAGTGAGCCAGAAACAAGGAAACGACAAAGCACAGAGCGCACTGTACTTGCCAAACAACAAAGAAAGAGAAACGTCCAGAGCGAAAACGATAGAGAAGAACAGGAAGTCAAGTGTTGGTATCGGACTGACATGCAAAAGGAAGAGGTTGCTGAGAGAGCTGCGTTGTTTTATTATTTTGGTCTGCTGACTTGATATAGCCTCACCATTTGATACCAGAAGTAGTTTCAAGCAAAGTCTTTGCGCTATGGTGCAATTTGGCCTTCTCACTGTCAGTAAGAGTCATATTTACCACTGAAGTGACTCCGCTAGAGTTCACCACGCATGGCATGCTCAGAAAGACGTCTCCCTCGATACCGTGGAGGCCCTGAAAGGATTGCAAAAGTAGGGTCATTCGATGCACGGCCTCAAAAGTTCACAGGTGTGGCTGATAATCGAACACTCGACTTAAGGATTACTTGAGTAGTATGTCCCACTGTAGTTCCTTCAGCTTCGAAAGTTGCCTTTAGCCCTACACCCGCACATCTCATCTAACTCAGTTTGAGGGATTTTTCGCTACATTCTCATCTCTTGTGTTGTCTAAGACCAGCTGGGCCAAGTTATTCCGCTACAGCGACGAAAATGCGTTAAGCTTTCATGTCATTCACTCCAAAGAACCCATCTCCATTTCTAAATAGCATTTTCGTCGTCTTTTTCTCATGTAAACTTTTGATCAAATTGTGCGCCTTTTGAATAAAACGCAATTAATACATTCAAGTCTTTGAAATATCAATGAAACATTTGGTAAGGAATGGTAATGTGGGATTGAGCAGATAAAGCAGTGAAATGCGATAAAATTACCGAAACATTCGTGGTCACTGGAATCACGACATTGCGATCGCTGAGAAGCGCCGCGCAGAGATTTGCACAACAAAGCCCAATGGCCCATGAAGTGTAACCCTTCAGACGAATTATTTCGTAAGCACTGAGAAGGAAGCATGGATGGTTGAAATCAAGTGCGCTATAAAATATCCAAGCTTATCATTTTCACGAACTAACCTGTCAATGACATCTTTGTGCACCGCCTTGAAGTTATTAGGATCATCATCCTCGCCAAATTTGGGATAGATGGTGCTCAAGTTGACACCACCAACAGAGACGCGGCTCCAAACAGCGACTAAAACGAAAAAGGCGCAAAATAATGAGTGATATGGAGGTACGGTAAGCGACCGCAAAAAAAACTCACCACTAGAATCGCCATGCTCGCCAATGATGTAGCCATGGATTGAACTGGCAGCCAGATCCAGTTTCTGTCCAAGAATGTGTCTAAATCTGGCCGAATCTAAGATAGTTCCTGAGCCAATAACGCGATTTCTTGGTAATCCGCTCAGTTTCCATGTGACGTAGGTGAGAATATCAACTACAAAATTTCAAAGAAATGTATTCCAGCCAAACATAGTGCTAGCCATGATTTGGAGTGCGAATGAATAAGGCTATACCTGGATTCGAAACAACCACTATGATGCAATCTGGACTGTATTTCACGACTTCAGGAATAATCGCTAAATGAGGAAGTGAAGGTAATCTTGTAAATATTCAGAACATACTCTTAAATATATCAACGTTCCTTTGAACAAGATTAAGCCTAGACTCTCCAACGACCTGTCGTGCACCAGCAGCAATAAAAACGACATCAGAGTGGCTCGTATAGCTATAATCTGAAAATGGGGTAAACATTATAGGAACGAAAATACCTTTGCCGCCTATTACGTTGCAAGTGTGCAAGAACTGTGAGCCATGTTGCATGTCCAAAACTTCACCCTTAACCTTATCCTCATTAAAATCAACAAGAGCTAAAATGTTAGCAAGACCCTAAGTTGGTTACGGTAAAATATGTGAGCAAAGTGCCTTGGTCATAATTGAAAATCCAATGGCCATCCCAACGGACCCAACGCCAACAATTGACACCTTCGTTTTTGGCTTGGAACGTACATGGGGAGCCAGTGGAACAAGGATAGAATGTTCGGCCATCGTGAAGCTAGACCCTCTGGCAATAAACCACAAGATAAAGTGGCATCGAGATTTCAAGGTTATATTTATGCTGTCTTTTGATTTATGTAAACAAATAAGACAGGCATTTTATCTTAAACAGTAGGCAAAACCATAACTAATCTGCCTAGTCTCACATACGATAACACTGCTTTTGTGTTTTATCACAGCAAGTGGTTAAGTCTAAGTGGTAAACCGTGGGTTTTGTTAAAGAACAAATGTAGCAATTATCTTGCTGTTGAAGGCGAATCTCTAAACTTAAGATGTTCATTAAATATGCTTAAATGCACCGCCTTGCATAGGATTTGGCTTCCATGAGGTCAAAATGGGACGCATTTTTTTCACGGAATCGATTCCAGCCTGTTAGTAAGGCTGGAGATGGAATCTTATAATTCGCGTTATTAATATCTTCATGTGTGTTTCAAACATAATTTCATAATCAGGCTTCAAGAATTTGATTTTTATTTATCCTACAATATCGCTCTTCTTAGGGCTTGCAAAAATGAGACCTTATAAAATGCTCCCAGCAGCACATTCGAATGTCATTAAAATTCCCATATGGTTTCTCTGCTAAATTGTGCTTTCTTGCTCCTTCTGGTATAGCTTTCCTTTTACTCCAGTATGGGTAGAGATTTGTCCCTGGCAGAAAGGAGGTTTGATGGGCTATTGCCTATTCTTCTAGACCAAATTATGCTTCTCGAGCCATTCACTTTAATTGGTAAACCTCTACAAAAAATTAAGTCTTTTGTTTATGCTTGCGCAAAGGGATCGTAACATCTCCCTCTTGGCTAGAAGCTTTGACTATGCAGTTGGGTTAACGTGGCCACTGATGCAGTTTTATTTTAGAAAATAAATTTAACAAACTCTTATGTATATGGCACTCTTGCTGGTCGGCCTAATTGCTTTGAAGGGTCAAAAATGATCAATTTAAATTGAATTTTCGCAATTTCCATGTAATTAGGGCACTCATTCTGCCAAGTGATAACTAATAACTTTCCGTTTTCGTAATTAAAGCCAGCAATCATTGTTAGCTGCTTTGCTCAGTGTCTCTCTGCACTCTAATATGAGCAGCCATATCCTAAGTTCTAAAGATTCACTTTTGAGGCCTAGTTTCTGAGGTTACAAGGGAGGGCGCATCTACAACCATCGGTATTTTTTCTAAAAAAATGTATTATCAACAGGAGCATTTGCAATTCTGCCGTCTAAACGGCAGATAACAAGCTGTCACCTGCATTGCTTCGAAACGAAAACGGAAATGCGGACGCATTAAGAAAATGCAAGAAGGAGTTGTTTGTGATGCTGGTTTACAAAATTGGAATGAAAATACAGCTGAAAGCAACACACATTGCTAAGTTTCGTAGGGTTTTATTCCTGTTTTTGTGGAAAAGTCAATGCGTAAGCGTTGAAATTGGTGACTTACCTGGTTCAAGTGTTTGTGAATACTAACGCAGTTTGAAGAAGTGCTGTCGACATTGAGATGGTCCGAGGATCGCCTCTACGACCCGGGGCCACTCCGCTCAATGGAAACTGCATAAAATTAAAACAAGGGGGTTATGTAAGCAGTTAAAGCATCACAAATGATTGAATTTTATGCAAAACTGCAAGTTTAAATCTGTACACTCGTTTGGGAAAAGGCTGTTTAATAAAAATAACAAACTAATCACGAAGGCTACTTTGGAGCGGAATTAAATCCAGCAGTGAGCGGCAGGTGCCTCCTCCCCAAACGCAATGACAGCAACCCAACCCGGGCCAACCGAAGGCAATCGCGATGGTGAGCAACACTGGTGGTGCCCGTGCGTGGCTTCTGACCCGAGGAGCTTTGTAGGCGACTCCCAGTACGATACCATGAGGCATTGCTCAGTCGCCCGGGCGAACTCAGCTCCACGTCTGCCTACATTCTGCACCGAACACTTGCCTCTGATTGCTCGACCAAATCATAGCCCGCTGTTCCCACTTTTTTCTATCCGACTCCTTTTATCGGCTTAAAAATCCCGATTCAAAGTTAAAGTGTTCATCTTGTTCCAATAATTCTCACTAAAGCTTGAAAAAGGAAACTTCGGTAATCAAATTATGCACCACCGACTCTCTCGATTCATCCAACAATCATTCAACTGTCCTACTCAATTGTCCTAGCAAATTTTGATGGCAAGTCTCTCCGCCAACTCATTGACACTTGGGGACGCATTGTGCCGCCCTATGGCAACTTTCAGTTTGCTTAAACGATTATCTCCACGAGGCCAGTTTCCCAATTCGTACCGTTGTTCGACCTGTGATGCTGATTGGTCGCTTAGCTACCAAAGTCACGAGAAGCACCCCGAAAATGGCCAACTGGAAGGTATCCGCATAGTAAAGTCGATGTTCCGTACGTTAATGACGAGCCCTCAAATTAGGCCAATAGGCCTTGCCACTAAGCAAAATGATAATCACGGCGGCTTAAGCGACCTTACGACCGGAATGAAGAGTTAAACAATCAGACAAGCAAAGCCCCACGCTGTCCTTAATGGTTGTTGAGCCAAGTGTCTAACACATCTTCCCCGAACTCCCTCGTCGGCCATTAGAATGCAGTGAAAACCGTTTAGGAACGAATTGTGATAGTTCTCAAGTGTTCACAGCATTTGAGACGGTATCTGACAACAGGGCTGCTGACTTCTCGAAGCAATTTCGTCCGATTTGAAGTTTAGTCCTGATTAGAGATTGTTTTTGCAGATGCGAGATTATTACGTTTTTCCATTGCTAGGCTTTTGAACTCTAATCAAATGGTCAAGTGAATTGATAAAAGGTGCATCCCAAAGGAATTTTGTCATTTAACATGCTGCTTCATCCTTACTTTAGTTCAGATGCCGTGGGCAGCTCTGTAAAAACTTTTCGAATGCGTCATGGTCACAATCGCTTTAGGGTAGCTGCCACGATTAGCTATCATTCTTAGCCACCGCCACAGCTGCTTTTATCCTTATCAATATATTCCTCTTCCAGCAAGTTAAGCCATTCTGTTACCACCGCAATTGTCCCGGTTACAAAAGAATTCAAAATAAATAGGTGGGTCATGTGGTACCGAAATGGAGGTTGGAAAAGTGGCTACTAACATTGCCTGGAGGCCATTCCGCCCGAAGGACTTACAGCAGTCATACTTAATCGAGACGAATTATCAAAATGTTCACAGAATTGCATTGCAGAGTACAACAGTCAATCCTATAATCCTCTCCGAATGCGTACCGTAGTTGACGTGAATAGCGAAATTGGATCGCTTAATTTTCCTTTACTCCCATGTTCCCGAACAGACCTGTCATAATTCAACTCTGTGTTTAGCCCAAAAGGATCTCACATCTACATAGAGTTTATCCGGACCATTTTCAGTCGACCGAACCCTCCAATCTGCTGATTCGACTTCCGATCGTGTCTACTTATCCCTACTACTTTTGCTAATTAGTAGTATAGCTTACCACAGAATCAGCCAAGGCAAGGGAGCTACGCGACAACCCCTTTTGAATGAAAAGACCTTTTCACAAATACGGTGCAATTTTCCCCCTTTCTATGTTAATCTCAACCGTAAAGTAAGTCGCTGTGCTTATTAATTGATGACAGCGGCCTTCATTAATTCCAATTTTGCTTTAAGAAGTCATATCAGTTTCAATTACCTTCAGTCCGCATATTTGTAAAAACTGTGGAACTTAATTCGCACACAGGAAGTAGTTAACAAATTTTTGCAGCAATCCCTAAATGGTTTCTTTTAGTGGTAGAATTGAGCGGAAATGTTTGCATGAATACGTCCATTCACGTGGTCAGACGACGTCTTCTCCAACTTAAAAGGTTGCAGAAACTGGTGACAATTCTCTGTAACATTACTGATAAGCGTCACGTAAAAGCGGATTCTTAACCCACTTCCTGTAAAATATTTAGTCTTGTTATGTGGTGTTCATGCGTACACTAAAAACCACAGAAATTTGCCGCTTCGAAACGCCTTCAAAACAACGTGACGGGAAGGCTTATTACCCCATTTTTGTTTGAATGTGTACTTTGTCGACATTGCTCGCAGACCTAACGGACACCGCATCAGCATCAGACCAGACCAGACCGGACTCTACGCTGTGCACCTTCAGTGGCATGAGGTCGAGCTCCATGGCGTGGGTATCCGTTTGTCCCCTAACCAAATGACTGATTTGTGGAATGGAGGGAAGCGTTTTGGTGGAATCCATGTGCCCCCGTTGCATGGCTGTGGAATGCCCCATAAACAGAGCCTGATTAAGGTAGGCATTTTTATGGTTGGTGCCGCACCAAGTAAAGTGCTGTCCAGAAAGGAAGTGCCTTTTAGAGCGGGCATTTGAAAGGGCATTTATTCGAATAGAATGGCTTCCAAAAATGTAAAACATGTGCATGCATTTTATCCATAGGATTGGATATTTTTCAGCTACAGATAATTCACGTTTGATTGCAAAGGAAGCTTTTGCGCGCCTTTAATAGAGTCCATGAACTACCTCAAATGGGTCACTGACTCGGTTCCAGACGATTCGCTGCTGTGACTCCTCGACCGTGAAGATTCACTCATCCTTGCCACAGTCGCCGTCTCCCCATTTCGCCTGGAGGCTGATGTAGAACATTTGCATGCTCCTCAAATGGGACGGTATGGGGCCATGGCCACTTTTGGGTAAACAGGGTTAAAAGAGGAATGTGGTCACATTTTCGCAGAATAATGGCGCTGCAACAGCCTGGACAAACATCAAACCAGTGGAATGAAGCTCCATTATGACGAATGAGAGCAGCTCTTATCGCGGCAAAA
>CM043733.1:10413658-10513297 GCA_023968675.1 Taenia pisiformis | reverse complement strand
CAATGTGGCCATCTCGCCTTTGCGGTGGGGCTTGACCTGACCTGACCTAGCCACTGTCACATTGAGTAGTTCGCCTCCGCAATGGATGCAATCAAGATCTATGCGATGAAGATGATGTAATATGGGTGGGCGTTCATTTCTACTGTGCTTTGTACTGTGCCAGTGAAGCACAAACTCGAGACTCACTCTCTCTCCCTCTCCCTCCAGCCTGGTGCAGTGTCGGTGGAGGTATGTGACACCTCGGCGCGGTGTACGTATGCATTTGAGTTGAGCGACGTGAGTGCCAATTCACGTGACCAGGTGGGAGGTAGGAGAGAGCAACTTGACTTACACTTACATGGAGGCTAATGTGCAATAACCTCTTCAACTATGCTTTTATTCATATACATTAACGGATTTACGTTTACGTGAAGGTGAGAGCCTGATTATGATGCCGTTGGCGGTTAGTTGGTATGAGTTGATTGGGGAAGGGAGGCAAGCGGAGCAGAGCAATTGGCAGGGAGGCGAGCGAGGCGAGGCGAGGCGGTTAGTTGCAGAACACCAGACACCGGCTACCGGGCAACATTTCCTACTCGCCATTTTAAATCCCTCTCCCACTTACTTCCCTCCTTTTAACACATTTCACTAGGCTCAATTTATACCCTTCACCCTCACCTCATTTTGCTGATTTCCAATGCATATGAACCAGTCATCATCTGTTGTTTGAGCGGTTAACCTTCTCCTCCTCCTCCCCTTCTCCGTCCGTCACACATAGGTGCCACACGCAAAACGGACAAACTCGAGCATTACCAACACCCCAATGCCTCCTCTAATGCCACACTTGCTAGTAGTAAAAAGCAGTGCCATGAATGAACGAATAAATAAGCAAAATGACCACCGCGGACGTTGACCAACCGACGCTGACTTCCAAACAATCCGACATTCGATTGGTGACACCCGCTCGATCAAACAAACCTGCGGTAGCATGCGTTACGCACGGTTTAGAATCGCAGCGATTCATAATTTAATCTACCTATCAATTATTTTGGCATTGTTCCATATCAACATCATTTCCGTTTCTTCTTCGCGTTTGGCGTCGTGAACATGACGCGATCGCGTCATCCACTCCATCAAACCACCGCGATGATGCCTATTAAATGCACGTTTCTGGCTGTTTTCTTTCTCTTCAGTTACATTTCTCTTCTGTCCTTCCATTACGTTGGTGGCATTCAGTTGAAATCATTCTTCCTCGCCTAAGGCATTGTGTCCCTAGCGGGAAGAATCATCTTCAGTTGGAATGGAGGTTGGTGATCGGCTTCGCACACACACACAGTGTCCCACTAACGCCAATCACATGCTAGTTGCCAAAGAAGTGGAAGTGTCAGTCACGAGGCACTTCACACAGATGGTCATGCGGACGACCAACAGCAGGAGGAGAAGAGTGGGAGCCAGGGACAGAGCCAGAGGCACATTAACCAATCAGTTGGCGCATCTCCTGTGATGCAGCTCAATCGGATTCCAACAGATGCCACACTATGCTGCTGGCCATGTAGGTCGATCCTCGTATACTGCCCAAAGATGGCCAACGCAACATCGAGCACAACATGAATGTGCGTATAACGGAAATCGGCACAAAAGCATCAATCCATCAGATTTGCATTTGTTTGCTGAAAGTGTTAAGTGAGCAGGAAGTGCTTAAAAGAGTTACGAGTTCTCTTCTCAAATTGTCCTCACTAATCAAGACCTGTTCTGGCCTAGTTAGCAAACAATTTGGAAACAGACAAACGGTCTAGACTATTGCATAGAGTCGTGTCAGCAAACGCAGCCGCTTCCTTGACTTTGTTCTCGCAATGAAAGAGATGTAAAACGTGATTAAATCACTGCGTACATCTGCAGATGATGGGCACCAAGTCGGTAGAAAAGTAATAGATGAATAGCAAGCACATGGAAAGGCCAAATCGCTCCTTTTTAAATCACGTCTCACTGCTCAAGGTGTGCCTTCATTAAAGGAGCAAAGCACTTTGGCAACTACTGAGACGATCCCACCTGAATGCTTGAAGCGCTGGGCCGTTAAAAATGAGCTTGTCTAAGTCGTGCAGTCGACAAGAAAATGTCCAACCAGTTACAGTTGGAAGGCAACGTGTTCACCTCAGCAGGTAATCTTTCAAGGCACGCAACGGGCAGACGACAAATCGCTAAAACACGTTTAACACGAAACGACGTCCTACTGTTGGGAGGGAATGGGGCGGTGTGTGACTGAGTGAGCGGGCAAGCGGTCGAGAGGCATTTGAGCCTTCTCACTGATGACTCATTCGATCGGTCGATTAGTCGATGAATGGATGGGTGGGTGGATCGATTAATCGATGAGACCACCAAATATTGATGCACTCATTGAGACCATCGTTTTATTACCTACCGGAGTGCTTGCCTGTGTGGGTGGTCAGTGCATGCATCGGCTGAACCGCTAATCACTGGCGTCCGGGAGAGTAATGATCTCACGGACGGTGTGAGCCACAAGGCAATACTCTGCACATGCCTCACTCTTCCCCTCTCGCGAGTGTACGGACAGAGTCAGGTCTCGACTTACTCAACCGCGCATCAATGCGGCAGTCAATGCTTGTGCACAATCGCCGGCTTTGGTGAAGGCTTCGGCTTCGGCATCGGCATCGGCACCGCCACATGCAACAACAGCAATAGTAAGAAGAAGATCAATGCTCACCTCACTAAAAGACGTTTGGGCTACCTTCACATTACGGTGGAAGCGCTTCGTCACCATTGCCGCGGATGGAAGTGTCACCTCAGAGGACAGTTGCTCCCTCATCACCCTACATGCTCGTGAACGATAGCTGTTGTAGGAATGCGGACAGGCCCTCCCATCCCACAGCACGTAGGCCTTCAAGTCATACATCAACGTGGCACCATGCAACGTGTGAGGAAGCAGAGCAGCATCCTTCAAGTCAATGCGTTTCTAAGGCGATGCGACACTTCATCGCCATGGCGTGTTTTTCTGCTGCCGTCGTCAGCATTCCCTTCTCACACGAACACGAGTCTGTTTGAATCTGATCAATCGCATCACTCAGATGCGCCAACTGACGTGTTATTGTGCCTCTGGCTCGCACTCTCCTCCTTCTCCTCTTCTTCCTGCTGTTGGTCTTTTGCGTAATTATCTGTTTGAATTTCCTTGTGACTAACACCTCGACTTCTTCAGCAACCTACATTTGATTGGCGTTAGTGGGGGTGTGTATGTGGACCCAACCACTTAACTTCATTATAGCTTAAGGCGATGCTTTTCCGCGAGGTCCACGATGGAAATTGCGATATAGTACATCCGCAAATGATGTTGATAAGGGAAAGTGAGAAAACAATTGAATGGCGGATAAAAATGAGGATTGCTGCGATGGTTAAAAGGGGTAGTGGAAGTGGTGGTGCAAAGCTTTGCTAATTCACGATGCTAATTAGACGGGAATGGGGTCGATTTAAGTGGAGTGCATCAGTTGCCTTAGTGGGGAGTTGATGCTGCCTAGTGTGTAAGGAAGATGAGTGTTGTTGTCGCGAGAGTACTTCGGCACACGATACATTCAGTGCTTTGTTTGATGGACAGCAGACGTTGCCTCGGCATTAGAAAAGGGTGTGGGGATTCGCATTCCTTGCCGCCAACTCAGTGCATTCGCATAGACGGATCGAAAGTCAAACAAATTCCTCACCAGAAGGGGTAGGCGGAGTGGATTTTGCTAGTGCTGGTAGATGGAAGGGAGTCTTACGAGAAGTTAAAAAGTAGAACGTTGGAATCAGACTTGCAAGCCAACCGCACAAGGAGCCCTCAATGCAAGCACGAGTGGCTGACCAAAGCAGCATGTTAATGTCCGCCTCTGATCACCAGGCCAGTCGCACATCCTTGACAAGCAGGAAGTAGCAGTGCGGACGAAGTGACACGTTGCTTATCTGAGTCCACACAAGTACGATGGCTGCATCACGTCCCACCTGCCGAACCGACAAACAAGGACGGGTAGCCGCCACCAGTCAGCACGTCAAAATCCACATTTTCATGCTGTGCCCCACACCACATTGTGTAAGGTCAAGTGAAAACAATGAGCGCAGACTATCAGTGGGTGTCGTGGTCATCTTCGCTAAAGCATAACTCTTGAGCGACCTACAATGGCGTCCCATTATACACATTCCGACGCTTCGCAAGCCGGTAAGATTTCTGCTTCCACCGCAAAGCTAAAGCAAAACTGGCCTTTTTATTTCAAATCAACACTCGTCGTTAAGTGCGTGTTTTGAAAGCCCTACCACATGCTTTCGAGATGCGTCCTTCCATTCCCTCTTCTGCGTGCTTGTCTCTGCTTGGCGAATGCACAAAGCGTGTGCAGAGGAATGGCCGGCCCAGTTGGTGGTGAAGGAACGGCAATGTCGCCTCACTGCAGTTAGTGCCACACTTCAGACCAACCGTTCCGCCGGCTTCCGACTCGCTTCCACACTCATATTAGAAGACCTTTAAGAATGACGCGAACAGAACTGCACTTTGGCGAATCAGGCAATCACTGACCAAAGGTACGGCTGCGGGACGTTTGGTTATGGCACTGCTGCTCCCCCCATAGTGGATGCTGAAAAACGTTACTTTGCAAAGTGCAAGTTCTTACAGCCTACAAGGAAGGACTGTAGGCGAAAATCACTGGCGGCACAGGTGATGCGAGGAGGAGCATCGTGTGAAGGGAAGTGGGTGAGTAGGTGTCCACTGTGAAGTGTGTGGGACGTGGGCGGTTGGGAGATATTCGAGCTACTCCTGCTGTTAATGCTGCAACCAGGTGTTGGGAGTGGGTGTGGTGTGAGGAAGGAATGTGCAAATACGAGGATGGGAGGTGTGGATGGCGGTGACGGGCAGGCGGTGTTGTGACATAAAACTGCCCAACTCCACTTGCCCTAATTTGAGGCAATCATCAGATCAAGAAGATGGTAGGGCGGGACATAGGTGGCTGTGCTCAGCGTGATTAGGGGATGCGTGTGTTTGCCATTTAGGTGCTCGTGGGGCAACGCGAGTGCGTTAGCGTTGTACAATTGCGTAGCCGAGGTGTCAGTGTGAAATGCCTAATGGGTGAAGAAGCGGTGTGGATGGAACCGCTACAGAAGAAGCGGGGACTGATTGGTGTGCACTGGCTAGATTCGAGTTTGGATGCGCTGCCCGCTGCATAAGATCATCGTTACACGCATGTGGTGTTTGAGTCTCAGCGGCACTTGTGGCAGTGGCCCGCCTGAAATTGTTGGAATTGTTTGCCATTTGAAAAGGTGATGGTGTGGCCAGATCAGTAAGTATCGTAAGGTAGACATTTTGGTGCAATCAGCCGAAGTGCAGTGCGCAAATCACCTCTTTGGTTAGCAGACAGCGTGCACTCCGACGGAATTCACTTCGTCGGAGGTGGACAGCTTCAGGCTTTTATTTGGTCAAGCGAAGGCGATTGTGCCATGACTAATGCAGTGCTGTCGGCAACTGGTGCGACGATACATTCACAATAGACGCCAAGGCGCTCACTCAAAGCCAATTTCGGAATCAGGTCAACAAACGTCCTGCTTGCTAGCAATTACATAAACTGTCTTGAATCTCGTTAGGCGGCTCGTTCAGTCGGAAGCTTGGGTGGGCATTGCGAGGTGCAGTGACTAAGGTTGTCACTAGTTGGTATGAACGTCCTTCCAATTGGCACCTCGCCCTTGAGCCTTAAGGCTAGGAGAAAGGGAGAAAAATGAGTCGTAGGCGTTGAATGTGGCTTCGACTTGAACTGTGATTTGTGTCCGCTGTGAAACCTGTCAGCCCCAAAACTAAGCCAAATGGCGAGCGAGAATTGCAGCGCTTTTTTTGGTAAGTACCGCGCATCTGGAAAGCGAACAAAATTACTACAGAGGAGGCATGGCATTAAAGCGTACCTGACGAGAATAGACCACGTGACGACCCTCCGATTCAGAGCACCCATAAGGTGGAGTGAATTGTAAGGGCAACAGTGGGGCGTTGGCAGCGCTAGTTCACCGCCCCAACTCACATCGTCGCGAAACGATGTTTGTTCTGCAGGAGCTACGATCGACGCCCTACATGATCGTGCACGGTACCCATTGTGGGACTGTGGGCAAGCCTCGCATCCCACAGCGCGTAGCCCTTAAAGCAAAACATCCACACGATACGATGCAGTGCGTCAGATAGCGGCGCAGCATCTTCCAGGTCGACACGTGGCTGCAGGCACTCCAGGCGGATGAAGGCGCACAAACGCAAATCCTGCTGTTGGTGACAGTGTAATTCCGACCATTGGCAGAGATGAATTAAGATTGCTAGGGCGTTGGACGAATGCGCTATACTGCATTAGGCTTATAGTAGGAAATGGTAGGCCAAATCACCACATCCAGCAAAGTCGATGAAGGTTAATTGACAGCAATGCCATGCATGCAGCGGAGCATGCATTTTGTGGCAAGAGGGAGAGGAAGGGAGAGAAGCAGGATTGAGCTTGAGGGACGTATCAGGTCGATGGCCGCACTGCTTTCTAATGCACCGTCTGCCACAACGATGCGCCTCTGCTTCCACATCGGCATCGCACGCTTCGATTGAGAACATCGAGTTAATGTCAAGAGAGGCCGAACACACATCAGAGAGACAGTCTTACCCGTTGCAGTGTGGTGCAAGGGAGGCGACCCGCCAGACAGGAGAATGCTGCACCTCCCACCCTCCAGATTGGCACACCATCTAGTCCAATTTGGCGTGTGTTGACAGTTCGCGGGAGCGCAATTGATGGGCATTCCATGCAAATGCAGCAAAGGCACTCCGAATTCAAAATGACGCCAAGCAGATGACATTTGTATCCGGCTGACGTGGTCAGCAGTGCGAGGTGGTGCTGGCTTTTCCTTTACACGAATCCGGTGGCTGTTGCAGTCAGCGATCACCACGCCAACCACTGCGTCTCCAACGGCACGACAGGTTTTGCTCATATGCAGTTCATCTTGACTGGAAGGACTCCTCAGGTGCCTGGTAAGATGTGTCCCTTTGTAACAACGTCCCTCCTTCTCCACCTGGCAATCTCTTCGTGCGCTGTAGATCCGCTTTCGCATCCTTCGTGTAGCGTTGGCCTAATGGTAAGCGAACAGACGACCATTCGAAGTGAAGTGGATGCCACTTACGTCAGAGTAGAAGGAAGAGCTGATTTCCCACGAAGACGATGCGTCGGATTGTAGGGCTGTAGATGTCATAGGCAGATTGATTCATCATGGGAGCGTGAAGGAATGCTCGAGTCATCTTGCATGTGCATGGCATGTCCTTGAACTCGAGTCAGGATTGGCAAAAGACGCAGGACAGAATTAAATGGCCATTAAAGGGGTAAAAATTCGTATCTTGACGGCAAAAGTGACGTCACATGGCCCCTAAATTAGGTCAGGATGGGCAGCGGGCCCCAGATATAAGCATTAAATAACCTTAAACGGGGTCAAATCGGTGCCTAAATGGCGGAGCCGACGTCATCTGACCTTGACCTCTGGTCAGTACGCCATCAGATCGTTGTGGGAGATTTAAATGACCCTGAGCTGGGTCAAGTCGGCATCTTGAAGGCTGAAGTTACGTCATATGACCTTGAATATAGATCAGGACTGCCATCGAGTCCTAAACAGAAGCTTCGAATGAACCTTAATAGGGTTGTATTAGAAAACCCAATGGCGAATGTGGCCTCATATGACCTTGACCTGTTGATTTTGAGGGAGGTGAACAGGGTAAATGGGTAGGCGGGCATGTCTATGCATGAGAGAAGACTTGGCGTTGTGGAAGTGTTGGTGGGAAGGAGAAGTGGCGAGGAGTGGGAGAATGTGCTGCACGGAGGGTGGCAGTTGTGGTCTGGAATAGGCTGGGGAAGGGAGCAGATGGGAGAGGAAGGATTGAGGTGGTCAGGTTGGTTGTCTGGTGGGTGCATGTGTGGAAAGCACTTGAAGCGAGGTTAAATCCATTTGACGATTCATCCCACATGGCTACTTAAACACACATTGTGCAGCGAGGGAGCTGCGAAGTTGATTGATTGAAGCAACACTGTCAGCATTCCAGCCACCAACGCTTTCTAGCATGTTGCATAGAAGCAGCCGGCTCCTCCAAAGTGACAGCTGTGCATTCAGTCGGAAGCAGTTTTGGCCTGCCAAGCAGTCTCTCGACTGGCAACGATGCCGTAAGACATGAGTGGCCGCGTTGTTGGTGCTGATGTGCCCACAATCCCACCTACTTCCATGTGTCCTGACAGCCGCCTGAATGCCGAGAGGAGGAAGTTGCTAACCAGACCGACTGCTTTGGTCGCTTAGTCGAGTTGGCACAGTAGACATGTATGGAGGCCTGGCTGCAAGAGGAAGGCAGGGGTCAATTGCACACACCTGCCTCCTCACGTGCATTACGAAGACAGCCGGGTAGATGATCCACTTCTCACTCCCTCCCTTACTCACTCAACCACCGACCATCCCATCCATGCAGTCACTCACCCATTACATGGAGGAGTTTGTCAATCTGGCGAGTAACTGATCGCTCTCTACTGCCAGATGATTGTCAGCAGACAGGAAATTCACTGCTATTTTGGGCAATCAGCAGTTGCTGGTGCACATCACCACTCCATCCCTGACTACCTTCAGCCATCCCTCTCTTGTCACTCGTCGTCACCTTCCGGTGGGTCATAATTTTCTAGCTCACAACTCTACATCCACGCAACACACTGCTTCACTCCTCTCCACTTTCCATCTCGCCTTCGCTTCCACACCTCAAATCTCCATTCACCCACTTATTTACTCATGCTATGCATCTCCCCCCAATACCAGTGCCACATGCAGCTACTGCCAGCACCAACACAGACTAATCAGCCAACCAGTCAGTCCCTGCCGAAAATACGAAAAATACGGAAAAGACGGTCCTTCTGCATCACCTTCATTGCTTTTAAAACGCCAACAATCCTGTTGCTAGGGCAGGGTACACATCGCACACGCGCGTGACTCCGATGCGAGCACAAGGAAGTTTCAATCATGTTCATCCCAAATTAGTCGAAAGTGCTTGTGTGCGTGGTGGATATCCAACGAGCAGAGGTAGACTTCGTCGCGAGCCGCCTTCTCTGCATGTATGCATGCACACAGATGAGGCGAGCTAGTCAAAGATGTATTCGTGCAGCGCCATCTGCCCTCGTATCTGCTGGTAAGTGTGCCGTTGAGCAGTGTCGGCGCCACCAACACAACTGTGCGCATCAGGGCGGGCGAGCCAGTGGTGATTGAGGCGGTGGAGGGGAGGCGTAGCCGGTTGCGCCATTACCTCGCGCCTCGATATTTGTAAGACGACTAGCCATCATCAGTGTTGGCCATCAGGCGGACATGGTAGACAATGCAGCAGGCCTCCATTCCCACCTTCTCTTACGTCCTCTTCACTGTGCCAGGACAACTGTGTCATTCGATAACCACGCCATCCACCACCTGCCAAGCCCACCGCCACTGCCCTGTCGACAGTGTTCCAGAACAGAAAGGCAAATAAACTATGTCCAAAAACCGGCAGTCCCCAGTGCCTCCTCCAACCGCACAATAAGACAAACATCTAACACGCACGATGTGAGGATGGGAATAGGAAGGACACAAAGGAGAGACGATGCAAGGCGAGGCGACAGCCTTACGTGAACGGAGTAGTGCAGAAGGCGAGACATTTGCACTTGGCCAAGCCAACGAGCATGATCACCGCGTGCTAAACAATTGAATAATCCACTGCCTGCAGTCCTGCTCCAACTACGGGCACGGCGCCGGCAGAAGGCGGAGGTTGTTGGAGTAGCAAGCAAGTCTGACGTCGGGGCACGGTGGTGGTGGCCATTCCTCCCCTCACACTCCTCCAAGGCCTGGACCATGTGGTCGTGGCGTTGGAAGGCATCACCTAATTCAATCAAGCATTATTAGGTTTCATACATTAGGTTTCATACACTGGGCAGTCAAGACGAAATCACAACGGTAGCATAAACAGCAACAGTAACAGCAACATTAACGGCGACAACGACAACGACAAAGACAACAGGAAGAGAAAGAGTGCAGCACGCGTTGAATGTTGCTGCGAAGGCGTTTTCTCCACTGCAATGGCAAAGAACGCATTGAGTAAGGAAAGGCAGCGAGGAAGGCAGGAATGAGGCAAGAATGAAGTGGATAACACCAGCAGCAGAAGTTGTTGAAGTAGCCGTAGTAGTGGCAGATGTAGGCACACTTACTGAAAGACGAGGAGACTGTTGACATGCTTCCGATCCAACTGTCAAATGGGAAAGAAAATGCACGGAAATGATGGCGGCGACAACATCAGGGATGGTTGGAGAGATTCGAGGCGGCCTTGTTTGTTGGCGGCGCCTGACGAGTCCACCGATGGTGTTGGTAAAGAGTCGACGCCACCTACCGCCGCCGCCGCGCCTCCTCCACTGTGTTGTGTTTACTGTAGGGCCGTTAGCGGGTCGAGCGTTTACCTCCTCCTCGCCCTCCTCCTCCACCTCGCGCTCTCGCACCCGCACCCGCTCCTCCTCCTCCTCCTTCTTTGAACGGCCGTTTGCCTTGGCCTCCTTAACGCGCCTACCCTTCTTCTCTTTAGCGCAAATGGGTCTTGCGCCATCCACACCACCACTATCTCCACCAACACCACCACCGCCACCACCGCTACCACTACCACCATCTTCTCCTACTTCCCTCCATTCGTACGCATCTGGCAATTCGGTTATGCCATAACTAGTGTCCGCTGCGCCGGTGTCTCCTTCACCTTCGCCTTCGCCTTCGCCTTCGCCTTCTCCTTCCATTTCTCCTGACAGGCACTGCTGCCACCACTGTCGCCGCAATTGTCGCAAGCGGCGCATTGAGCGACTTGTCGACATGGCGACGAAGTGGAGCATCTGCTGGAATCGGATGAATCGCATCGCATCAGATGAGCCAACTGACGGATTAATATGCCTTTGGCTCTGCCTCTGGCTCCCACTCTCATCCTCATCCTCATCCTCATCTTCCTCCTCCTGCTGCCGCTGCTGCTGCTGCTGCTGCTGCTGCTGCTCCTCCTCTCCCTCTTCTTCTTCCACATGATCATCTGTCTGAAGTGCCCTGTGACTGACACTTCGACGGCTTTGGCAACCTACATGTGATTGGTGTTAGTGGGGCTGTGTGTGCGTGCGAAGACGATCACCTACCTCCATTCCAACTGAAGATAATTCTTCCCGCTAAGTGCACAATGCCCCAGGCGAGAAAGAAGGAATTCAAACTGAATCCACCAACGTAATCGAAGAAGAGAAGAAAAATGTAACTGAAGAGAAAGAGCACAGCCATGAACGTGCATTTGACAGGCATCGTCGAGGCGGTTTGATGGAGTGGATGACGCGGTCGATGCATTTCATCGATTGGCGCGCTGTTTGAAAGTCAACGGTGCGGTCATTTTACTTGTTCATTCATTAGCATTGCCCTTATTCTTATTCTTCTGCTCTTAGCTAGCCAGCCAGCCAGCCAGCCAGCCAGCCAGCCAGGAAGTGTAGTAGTAAAGGCGAGGCGTTGCTTCTACTACAACTGCTGGTGGAGTTTGCGTATGGCACCTTTGTGGAGGAAGAGGGAGGGAGGGAGAGAGAGAGCATCGATTGGCAGCGTAAAAGTAGTTGTTAAGGTTGGCCGTGGGTTGGTGGGTGGGTGTGTGGATAATGGACGAGTGCGAGCAGCGGTGAGGGCGAGTGTGTGTGTTTGTGTGTAGGTGAAAGAGGAAAAGCAAAGGAGGGGGAGGAGGAAGAGTGAGTGTGTGTGTGTGTGTGTGTGTGTGTGCGATGAGTAGAGGAAGGTGTATGTGAGGTAAAGCGGAGCGGTGGGAAGAAAGAGAGACATGTGGAGGTGGATGAGCGTAGGAGGCGTAGGAGAGCAAGTAATTTGAGTGGCCATCTTTAACGTACACATGGAGGGAGGGAGGGAGAAGTGGGTGCGTGGGTGGGTTCGCTTTTTGACTTACTAGGCTGAGTAGGTCACGCGATTCTCCGCAATAAATGAGGAAACGCCTTGCCTATCGTGCGATGCGTGGTTGTGGCTGGCGCCCGATGCCCGGTGCCTGGTATCCGGTGCCCGCATGCGGATTTCACCCCTTTCATAGCCATTACAATCTCCCCTTTATGGTCTGTTGCCAGTCCTGACCCAAGGTTGAGGTAGATTGACGTCACTTACGCCATTACCTCATTCAGGGTCATTAAAAGCTCCTATTTATGTCGACTTGTGGTTCTGACCTGAGGTCAAGGTCAGAGGACGTCATCTTCGCCATGCGGATCCAGATCTGACCCAGTTTAGGGACGTCTAATGCTCCTTTCTAGGGTCTGATGCCCGTCCTGACCTGAGCTAAGTCAAGGCCATTTCACGTCACTTTTGCCATCAGGATGCGGATTTCACCACGTTTAGTGACTTTATATCTCCACTACATGCTCTTTTGCCGGGCCTGACGTAATTTGAAGGCCCTGTGACGCTATTTCGTCGATCCGGATGCCCATTTGATCCGGTTTGATGCCGTTTAATGCTCTCTCCAATCGGTTCTACTAGCGGTTTAGTGTTGAGTCATAGGCCATGCCACGTCTTTCTCCTGGCTTGGATGCCGATATGATCCCTTCCAACTTTGAAAAAATACACTCTGTTTTATTCAATTTGACATTTTTTTACTCATTTACGTGCACATTTTATGCTTCTCTATCATTTCTTCTCTTTGTTTTACTGCGCCGCATTCTGCACGTACAGTGCGTTCTGCGTTGGTCGGTTGCGTGTTTGTCGGTCGCGTGTCGTGGGAGGTGGGGATGCATTTACTCAACGGTATGGCACTTGCTTCTTTTAAGTTACTTTTGTTCATTACATTATTTCATATAGGAGTGCATTTTGCATACCTTTTGGTTATTTTGCTCGTAGCTTAGTTGTTGCGTGCATTCAATAATGACATGGCATTTGCACTGCCTTGTCAATGCGAAACGTTGTGCTGGTAGCTTCTCGATTGCTGAAATGCGAATCTGAATGAATGCGGGTTGTCGCAGGATTTGTTGAAGAGCCTTCCATTCTTTGGGTGCCTAATCAAACAAACGGACTTATTTTTGTTTGCTTTGGCGAGTGGTCCGATCACTTGCTTAGTTCTCATGCCCATCTTGTATGCCCCTTTTGTCGGTGCAAAAGTCGTTGCTGCAGTACTTTGTCGGCTGGTAGTAGATTTTACATTTGCCGCAGCCAAAGTGCTTGTAAATGGCGGAACCAACCAACCGACTGTGAAGTCTGCCTTACTTGCCTGTGAGTGCTGTACTTGTAGTAGACATTGGGTAAGGAAGGACTCGCTAGTGTAGTGCAAGTCGTATTAGGCATGTTTTTGTTTGCATGACATTGTGTGGCTATTTGTTGATTTGTTGAGGTTGGCACTATAGTCCCTCTCTCTTTTCGTTTGTTTTAGTTGCCGACCTGGACGGAATTTGGTTCAGCTACCTGGTGGTGGTGGTGGTGGTGGTGGCGGCGGCGGCATTGGGTGCATCGTCTTGCTGCCGGTGTCAAGAGCCCACTCCATTCTACTCGTCTCGTCTCGTCTCGTCTCGTCGCCTATTATTGGGTGCGAGTGAGTTTTTGTGGTTTGCATATACGCGAGGTAATTGATGACAGCAGTTGGGTGGAGAGGTGGAGATGATTTGATGGTTTGGGGTAGTTGGCTTAAATTGAGTTAGCATCTCTCCTTTCCTCAATGTCCTTCCCCTCCTCCTCCTCCTCCTCCTCCTCTGCGGCTCGGTTGTTTGTGTGTGTCATTGTGCCCCTCAGGCTGACTGTTACTGGCAATATTAAATGTTTGAGTGAGTGAATGAGTGAGTGATTGGGTGGCTGAGCGCCTTTTTCTGCTGTCCGTGTCAATGATTGAGGCAGTGCAATGAGTGTAGTAGAGGAATAGAGTAGCGTGCTATCGGTACTGCTAGTGCTTGTCGTTTTGTTTCCTTGTTGGGAAGGGAAGATGGGGGTTGGTGGGCTGGTCTACGTTTGCTTACCATTTGCCACGTTGATGACGTAGGAATTGATTGGGTGGATTGACTGGGTGAGAGCAAGTGAAAGTTGGCGTCGTGTATGTGTGGGCGTGTGACCCAACAATTTGTCGCTTGACTGTGGATGCTGCTGTCATCTGTAAGCTGGCGAATGAATGAATGAGTGAGTGAGTGAGTGAGTGAGTGAGTGAGTGAGTGAGTGAGTGAGTGAGTGAGTGAGTGAGTGAGTGAGTGAGTGAGTGCGGCGTCAGTTGGTAGTTTGAGCAGGAATTGATTAGTTTGGATGCCCAAAAACGCAGTAGATGCATGTGATCAACGAACCTTTGTCATGCCCTGCCCCCCGACCCTCGCTAGTCTTTATCGACTTTAATTGCACTCCTGACGTTGTCATCCATCGCTCCATAAGAGGCGCAGACACTGAGGCGTTTTTTCTGCACCCAAGTCTCATGACCGCGTGATGTAAGGGGAGGGAAGGGGAGGGGTGATGTGCTCACGGTCGTTCGTTGTGTACACTTTGTACTGCTTTTTTGCCTTCAAACGGTCCCACCGTCTGGAAGGCACACTGGATGATGGGGAGGGAAAAGAGGACGCATATTGGGTGGGTGGGTAAGTGGGTGGGTGGCTGGGAGGGTGGGTGGATTTACATGGACGCTTGTGCAATTGGTGTCTACCGCTGTTTTGTGAGTAGGTGCTCACTGCATTTATTTGGAAACACTTGACATTGTGATTGATACCTACGATTCTATGTTTCCTAGCATTAATGTTAAGGATAGGGCAGTGAGAGCGAGGTCATGGACGTGGGACGGTCGATCGACCGACCGAACGACGGATCGACCGATCGCTTAGAGTGGATGAGTGAGTCAGTAAGGCGGCTCAAATCTGGGCCAGTCGCACGCTCATTCGCTCGCCAATCTATTCGGTGGTGTACAATCGTGGCTGAAATGATAGCGGATGGAATAAAGGATGGATTAATGGATGGATGGACGGATGGATGGATGGCTGGCTGGCTGGTTGGAATGAGTGAGCGAAGGGTGAATTAGCGCCGCGGTTGCTTAGATACGGATATAGTAAGTAGGCAGCACATTGGGTGGGGGTGTAGCATGACACACTTACTTGAGTATGAAGAGCCTTGGGGCCTTGGGGCCTTGGGGTGACACATAGGCAGACATAGGCATGCAATAAGGAGCTTTTGTCAGTGGCTAGGTGGCTGCTGCGTCTACAGGAAAAGTGAACACTGTCACTGGAACGCCAACCACTTATCAATCATTCCCTATAGCAGTTGTTTTGGCAATAAAGGGAAGATAATTTTCTGATCTATTTACTACACATTATGTTACGCTCACGGACATGCGCACTTGCATGATGAATGAGTGTGGACGGAAGACATGGAAATATGAGTAGCGGAGGTGGAGGTGGAGGAGGAGGAGGAGGAGGAGGAGGAGAAGTTGAGACTTGATCAAGTGCTTGGCATTGATGGAGTGCTTTTTGCAATTAAGTACCTATTACTTGCATGTATGTACGTTTGTTTGTCCACTTTGTGAATGCCTTGTCGTGGCTTGGCTTAGGCGGCTAATTTGTTGACGCGTAGAAGTGAATTAGCCACCAGCATCAGCACTAGCACTAGCACCAGCACCAGCATCAACACCAGCACCCAGTTTCCTGTCTTTTCTTTGTAAGGGCAGTCATGTAAAGCCACTGTGCAGCGAAGCAAAGCGTTCGAGAAAGACAAATGCTCACGGCCTGTGTCCCCATCTCTCCACCCTCCCTCCCTCCCTCCATCCCTCCGTCTCTCTCTCTTTCTCTCCCTCTCTTTCGTTTGGCAGTTTACTGCCATCACTGCTACCTCTTGTTCTTCGCCTCTTCTGCTCGCACCTTTCAATTGACGACTGATTGATTGGCACTTGGCCTCAATACTGTTCATATCCCTACGCTTTGGCGTTACTATGATGGCATTGAGCCACCTGCGATAGGCTGGATGGTGTATTGAGAGCCGGCCTTTCTAAACTAAATTAAGCATATCAACTAATACTAGTCCGTGTGAGACATGAAGTCGCTATCTTACGGACCGCCGCTGTTGCTGCTGCTGCTGCTACTGCTACTGCTACTGCACCATCCCACTGACTAGGTAATAGAGAAGGCGCTGCTCTGTTGAATAAACAATGAAATATATTTGAACCAAAATGAAAGGTGAAAAGGAGAAAAAGAAGAAAAGAGAAAGCAGGATGAAAAGGAATGTGGGTTGCCAAAGAAGCCGAAGTGTCAGCCACGCGGCACTTGAGACGGACATTCATGTGGAAGTGGAGGAAATGGGAGGGGAGAACAGGGCAAGACAGGGCAGGGCAGGGCAGGGCAGGGCAGGGCAGGGCAGAGTAGAGGAGATGAGGTGAGTTGAGGTGAGGTGAGGTGAGGTGGGTTAATACGTCAGTTGGCGCATCTGATGTGATGCAGTTCATCCGATTGCAACAGATGCCAGAGGGAGAAATGGAAGGAAGGCAGGCAGGCAGGCAGGCAGGCAGGCACGAAGGCATGAAGGCAGGCAGGATCCGACGCATTGGACACGCGAGCTATGGCATAACCGACCTGTCAGATGAGCACGAACGGAGGGAAGCGGAGCGATAGGTAGGCAGGTGGTAGGTGGGTGGGTGGGTGGGTGGGTAAGCGGGTGGGCGGATAGGCGGGTGGTGTGAATACGAGAAGAGGTAGGCGGTAGGTGAAGGCAAACGACTACTTAAAGAAGAAGGTAGGAAGGTAGGAACGGCCGACAGGGGAGAGGTGGAACATTGAGACGATTACAGGAGGGCGTGAGGGATGGAGGGGCGAGGAGGGGAAGCAGTGGTAGGGAGAAGGAGGTGAAGAATGAAGGAGGCTGCATCCGCGGTGGTAGTTGACGGCCCTGGCGGCGACGGCATCAGGGGCACAATTGTTGGTGGTGGTGTTGTCGTCGACTCTGGTTGTCGGTGGACTCGTCTGCGTTGTTGGGGGCACCAGGCCTGCTCAGGCGAATAATAAATGAGTGAGAGAGAAGGCGGTCCTTCCTTCCTTCCCTCCCTCCCTCCCTCCTTCACGGTGAGGCAAAGTTATCATTAAAATCAACGCCTATCTATCTATCTATCCATCTATCCATCTATCTATCTATCTATCCATCTATCTATTTGCTGGTCCAGGTGATCGCAAATAAGAACAACAATATGAGCAAGAGCAAGAGCAAGAGGTAGTAGAACTACCAGCCGACAAAGTACTGCAGCAACGACTTTTGCACCGACAAAAGGGGCATACAAGATGGGCATGAGAACTAAGCAAGTGATCGGACCACTCGCCAAAGCAAACAAAAATAAATCCGTTTGTTTGATTAGGCACCCAAAGAATGGAAGGCTCTTCAACAAATCCTGCGACAACCCGCATTCATTCAGATTCGCATTTCAGCAATCGAGAAGCTACCAGCACAACGTTTCGCATTGACAAGGCAGTGCAAATGCCATGTCATTATTGAATGCACGCAACAACTAAGCTACGAGCAAAATAACCAAAAGGTATGCAAAATGCACTCCTATATGAAATAATGTAATGAACAAAAGTAACTTAAAAGAAGCAAGTGCCATACCGTTGAGTAAATGCATCCCCATCTTCCTCCTCCTGCTGCCGCTGCTGCTGCTCCTCCTCTCCCTCCTCCCACGATCTGTCAGTGCCCTGTGCGACCGACGGCTTTGGCAATCTACATGTGATTGGTGTTAGTGGGGCTGTGTGTGCGTGCAACCGATCACCTACCTCCATTCCAACGCAGATGATTCTTCCCGCACTGTACGTGCAGAATGCCCCGGCGAGAAAGAAGAATTCAAACTGAATCCACCAACGTAACGAAGAAAGAGAAGAAATGATAGAGAAGCACAGCCATGAACGTGCATGACAGGCATGCAGGCGTATGGAGTGGATGACGCGGTAAAAAAATGCATTTCATCGATTGGCGCGCTGTTTGAATAAGTCAACAGAGTGCGGTATTTTACTTTTCATTCATTAGCATTGGAAGGGCCCTTATCATATTCTTCGCTCTTAGCAGCCAGCCAGCCAGCCAGCCAGCCAGCCAGAGAAGTGTAGACGTAAAGGCATGGCGTTGCTATGACTCAACACTAAACCTGGTGGATTTTGCTGGCACCTTTGTAGAACCGAGGGAGGGAGGAGAGAGCATCATTAAACGGCATCGTAAAAGTAGTTGTTAAGGTTGGCCGTGGGTTGGTGGGTGGGTGTGTGGATCAAATGGGCATCCGGATCGACGAAAGTGTGTGTGTTTGTGTGTAGCGTGAAAGAGAAAAAGCACAGGGCCGATGAGTCAAATTACGTCAGTAAAGCCCGGCGGTGGGAAGAAAAGAGCATGTAGGTGGTGGAGAGGCGTAGGAGAGCAATAATTTGAGTGGCCACTAAACACATGGATGGAGGGAGGGTGGGTGGGTGGGTGGGTGGCTTTTTGACTTACTAGGCTGAATCCGCATCCTGATGGCAAAAGTGACGTGAAATGGCCTTGACTTATGCGTGGTTGTGGCTGGCGCCCATGCCCGGTGCCAGGACGGGCATCAGATTTCACCCTAGAAAGGAGCATTAGACGTCCCTAAACTGGTCTGTCAGATCTGGATCCGCATGGCGAGGTAGATGACGTCCTCTGACCTTGACCTCATTCAGAACCACAAGTCGACATAAATAGGAGCTCCTTTTATGTCGACTTGTGGTTCTGACCCTGAATGAGGTAAGGGCGTAAGTGACGTCAATCTACCTCGCAACCTTGCGGTCAGGATCTGGCAACAGACCAGTTTAAAGGGGAGATTGTAATGCTCCTTTCTATGAAAGGGGTCTGAAATGCCCGTCCATGCGGGCACCGGAGCTACCAGGCCATTTCACCGTCACTTTTGGCATCAGGATGCGATTTCAGCCGTTTAGTGACTTTAATCTCCCACATGCTCTTTTGCCGGGCTGACGTAATTTAGGCCCTGTGAGGCGCTATTTCGTCGATCCGGATGCCCATTTATCCGGTTTGATGCGGTTTAAGCTCTCTCCAATCGCGTGACCTACTCAGCGGTTTAGTGTTGAGTCAAAAAGCGAACCCACCCATGCCACGTCTTTCTCCTGGCTGGATGCCGATATGATCCCTCCATGTGTACTTTGAAAAAGATGGCCACTCTGTTTTATTCAATTTGAATTACTTGCTCTCCTACGCCTCATTTACGCTCATCCACCTCCATTTTATGCTTCTCTATCATTTCTTCTCTTTGTTTTACCGCGCCGCATTACCTCACGTACACCTTCTGCGTTGGTCGGTTACGTGTTTGTCGGTCGCGTGTCGTGGGAGGTGGGGATGCATTTACTCACACGGTATGGCACTTGCTTCTTTTAAGTTACTTTTGTTCATTACATTATTTCATATAGGAGTGCACTCACTCTTGCATCCTCCCCCTCCTTTGGTTATTTTGCTCGTAGCTTCAGTTGTGGCGTGCATTTACACAATAATGACATGGCATTACACTCGCCTTGTCAATGAGAAACGTTGTGCTCGCAGCTTCTCGATTCCTGATTTTGAATCTGAATGAATGAGGGTTGTCACAGGATTTGTTGAAGAGCCTTCCATTCTTTGGGTGCCTAATCAAACAAAGGGACTTATTTTTGTTTGCCTCGGCGATTGGTCCGATCACTTGCTTAGTTCTCATGCCCATCTTGTATGCCCCTTTTGTCGGTGCAAAAGTCGTTGCTGCAGTACTTTGTCGGCTGGTAGTAGATTTTACATTTGCCGCAGCCAAAGTGCTTGTAAATGGCGGAACCAACCAACCGACTGTGAAGTCTGCCTTACTTGCCTGTGAGTGGTGTACTTGTAGTAGACATTGGGTAAGGAAGGACTCGCTAGTGTAGTGCAAGTCGTATTAGGCATGCTTTTGTTTGCATGACATTGTGTGGCTATTTGTTGATTTGTTGAGGTTGGCACTATAGTCCCTCTCCCTGTTCGTTTGTTTTAGTTGCCGACTTGGACGGAATTTGATTCTTCTACCTGGTGGCGGTGGTGGCATTGGGTGCATCGTCGTGCTGCCGGAGGGAGGGAGGGAGGGATGAGGGTGCTGCAAAGAAGTTGGCTGTCAGTCTCTGTTCTCTTCTGTTCCGTTCTGCTCTGCTAAGTGGTCACCGCGGTCGTCGTCGGGGTGGTCGAAAGTGGGCTACGGTGCTCCCTACGTCGTGGTGGCGCTGTCGGTGGTGGTGATTGTACGAGTTAACTTGACTTGCGAATCTGCATTGCGGTGTAATCATGTGTGCACTTCTACGTTCAATTCATCCTGCAGTTGGCACTTTGCCTGTTTCTTTCGGGGATGTTGGTGTATCGACTCCACTCCACTCCACTCCACTCCACTCCACTTGACTCGTCTCGTCTCGTCTCGTCTCGTCTGGTCTCGTCTCGTGGCCTATAATTGGGTGCGAGTGAGTTTTGGTGGTTTGCATATACGCGAGGTAATTGATGACAGCAGTTGGGTGGAGAGGTGGAGATGATTTGATGGTTTGGGGTAGTTGGCTTAAATTGAGTTAGCATCTCTCCTTTCCTCAATGTCCTTCCCCTCCTCCTCTTCCTCCTCCTCCTCCTCTGCGGCTCGGTTGTTTGTGTGTGTCATTGTGCCCCTCAGGCTGACTGTTACTGGCAATATTAAATGTTTGAGTGAGTGAATGAGTGAGTGATTGGGTGGCTGAGCGCCTTTTTCAGCTGTCCGTGTCAATGATTGAGGCAGTGCAATGAGTGAAGTAGAGGAATAGAGTAGCGTGCTATCGGTACTGCTAGTGCTTGTCGTTTTGTTTCCTTGTTGGGAAGAGGGGGGTGGGGATTGGATTGATTGACTGGGTGCCTGACGTCGCGGCACGTTTGCGGGTGCGGGTGCGAGAGCGCGAGGTGGAGGAGGAGGGCGAGGAGGACGACGAGGAGGAGGTGAACGCTCGACCCGCTAACGGCCCTACAGTAAACACAACACAGTGGAGGAGGCGCGGCGGCGGCGGTAGGTGGCGTCGACTCTTTACCAACACCATCGGTGGACTCGTCAGGCGCCGCCAACAAACAAGGCCGCCTCGACATCGACATCGCTTCACGGACTCCATCCGTCATTGACGGTGGAGGAAGGAAGGCAGGGAGGCTGGCTACGCTACATTTACCACCAATTCGTAGCAAGTCTAATCGGTGAGATTGTCCCATCCTTTCCTTCCTTTTCCTCTTCTTAATGCAGCATCTCCATTATGAGCACGAATGCAGGAGGATTAGCAGGTAGAGGTAAAGAAGGGTGTGTTGCTAGCAGTTGCCTCTTTAGTTCTAGTACCTCTTGCTCTTGCTCTTGCTCTTGCTCATATTGTTGTTCTTATTTGCGATCACCTGGACCAGCAGATAGATAGATGGATAGATAGATAGATAGATAGATAGATAGATAGATAGATAGATAGGCGTTGATTTTAATGATAACTTTGCCTCACCGAGGAGGGAGGGAGGGAGGGAGGGAAGGAAGGACCGCCTTCTCTCTCACTCATTTATTATTCGCCTGAGCAGGCCTGGTGCCCCCAACAACGCAGACGAGTCCACCGACAACCAGAGTCGACGACAACACCAACAATTGTGCCCCTGCTGCCGTCGCCGCCAGGGCCGTCAACTACCACCGCGGATGCAGCCTCCTTCATTCTTCACCTCCTTCTCCCTACCACTGCTTCCCCTCCTCGCCCCTCCATCCCTCACGCCCTCCTGTAATCGTCTCCATGTTCCACCTCTCCCCTGTCGGCCGTTCCTACCTTCCTACCTTCTTCTTTGAGTAGTCGTTTGCCTTCCACCTACCGCCTACCTCTTCTCGTATTCACACCACCCGCCTATCCGCCCACCCGCTTATCCACCCACCCACCTACCACCTGCCTACCTATCGCTCCGCTTCCCTCCGTTCGTGCTCATCTGACAGGTCGGTTATGCCATAGCTCGCGTGTCCAATGCGTCGGATCCTGCCTGCCTTCATGCCTTCGTGCCTGCCTGCCTGCCTTCCTTCCATTTCTCCTTCTGGCATCTGTTGCAATCGGATGAACTGCATCACATCAGATGCGCCAACTGACGTATTAACCCACCTCACCTCACCTCACCTCAACTCACCTCATCTCCTCTACTCTGCCCTGCCCTGCCCTGCCCTGCCCTGCCTTGCCCTGTTCTCCTCTCCCATTTCCTCCACTTCCACATGAATGTCCGTCGCAAGTGCCGCGTGGCTGACACTTCGGCTTCTTTGGCAACCCACATTCCTTTTCATCCTGCTTTCTCTTTTCTTCTTTTTCTCCTTTTCACCTTTCATTTTGGTTCAAATATATTTCATTGTTTATTCAACAGAGCAGCGCCTTCTCTATTACCTAGTCAGTGGGATGGTGCAGTAGCAGTAGCAGCAGCAGCAGCAACAGCGGCGGTCCGTAAGATAGCGACTTCATGTCTCACACGGACTAGTATTAGTTGATATGCTTAATTTAGTTTAGAAAGGCCGGCTCTCAATACACCATCCAGCCTATCGCAGGTGGCTCAATGCCATCATAGTAACGCCAAAGCGTAGGGCTATGAACAGTATTGAGGCCAAGTGCCAATCAATCAGTCGTCAATTGAAAGGTGCGAGCAGAAGAGGCGAAGAACAAGAGGTAGCAGTGATGGCAGTAAACTGCCAAACGAAAGAGAGGGAGAGAAAGAGAGAGAGACAGAGGGATGGAGGGATGGAGGGAGGGAGGGAGGGGGGGGGGGAGGGAGGGAGGGAGGGAGGGAAGGAAGGAAGGTGGAGAGATGGGGACACAGGCCGTGAGCATGTCTTTCTCGAACGCTTTGCTTCGCTGCACAGTGGCTTTACATGACTGCCCTTACAAAGAAAAGACAGGAAACTGGGTGCTGGTGTTGATGCTGGTGCTGGTGCTAGTGCTGATGCTGGTGGCTAATTCACTTCTACGCGTCAACAAATTAGCCGCCTAAGCCAAGCCGCGACAAGGCATTCACAAAGTGGACAAACAAACGTACATACATGCAAGTAATAGGTACTTAATCGCAAAAAGCACTCCATCAATGCCAAGCACTTGATCAAGTCTCAACTTCTCCTCCTCCTCCTCCTCCTCCTCCTCCTCCTCCACCTCCACCTCCACCTCCGCTACTCATATTTCCATGTCTTCCGTCCACACTCATTCATCATGCAAGTGCGCATGTCCGTGAGCGTAACATAATGTGCAGTAAATAGATCAGAAAATTATCTTCCCTTTATTGCCAAAACAACTGCTATAGGGAATGATTGATAAGTGGTTGGCGTTCCAGTGACAGTGTTCACTTTTCCTGTAGACGCAGCAGCCACCTAGCCACTGACAAAAGCTCCTTATTGCATGCCTATGTCTGCCTATGTGGCACCCCAAGGCCCCAAGGCCCCAAGGCTCTTCATACTCAAGTGAGTGTGTCATGCTACACCCCTACCCAATGTGCTGCCTACTTACTATATCCTTATCTAAGCAACCGCGGCGCTAATTCACCCTTCGCTCACTCATTCCAACCAGCCAGCCAGCCAGCCAGCCAGCCAGCCATCCATCCATCCATCCGTCCATCCATCCATCCATTAATCCATCCTTTATTCCATCCGCTATCATTTCAGCCACGATTGTACACCACCGAATAGATTGGCGAGCGAATGAGCGTGCGACCGGCCCAGATTTGAGCCGCCTTACTGACTCACTCATCCACTCTAAGCGATCCGCCGATCCGTCGTTCGGTCGGTCGATCGACC
The DNA here is from genome assembly GCA_023968675.1 of Taenia pisiformis. Classification (NCBI taxonomy): domain Eukaryota; kingdom Metazoa; phylum Platyhelminthes; class Cestoda; order Cyclophyllidea; family Taeniidae; genus Taenia; species Taenia pisiformis. The sequence goes on along the minus strand of CM043733.1, from coordinate 10,489,551 downwards.
GTCCCACGTCCATGACCTCGCTCTCACTGCCCTATCCTTAACAATAATGCTAGGAAACATAGAATCGTAGGTATCAATCACAATGTCAAGTGTTTCCAAATAAATGCAGTGAGCACCTACTCACAAAACAGCGGTAGACACCAATTGCACAAGCGTTCATGTAAATCCACCCACCCACCCACCCACCCACCCAATATGCGTCCTCTTTTCCCTCCCCATCATCCAGTGTGCCTTCCAGACGGTGGGACCGTTTGAAGGCAAAAAAGCAGTACAAAGTGTACACAACGAACGACCGTGAGCACATCACCCCTCCCCTTCCCTCCCCTTACATCACGCGGTCATGAGACTTGGGTGCAGAAAAAACGCCTCAGTGTCTGCGCCTCTTATGGAGCGATGGATGACAACGTCAGGAGTGCAATTCAAGTCGATAAAGACTAGCGAGGGTCGGGGGGCAGGGCATGACAAAGGTTCGTTGATCACATGCATCTACTGCGTTTTTGGGCATCCAAACTAATCAATTCCTGCTCAAACTACCAACTGACGCCGCACTCACTCACTCACTCACTCACTCACTCACTCACTCACTCATTCATTCATTCATTCATTCATTCATTCGCCAGCTTACAGATGACAGCAGCATCCACAGTCAAGCGACAAATTGTTGGGTCACACGCCCACACATACACGACGCCAACTTTCACTTGCTCTCACCCAGTCAATCCATCCAATCAATTCCTACGTCATCAACGTGGCAAATGGTAAGCAAACGTAGACCAGCCCACCAACCCCCATCTTCCCTTCCCAACAAGGAAACAAAACGACAAGCACTAGCAGTACCGATAGCACGCTACTCTATTCCTCTACTACACTCATTGCACTGCCTCAATCATTGACACGGACAGCAGAAAAAGGCGCTCAGCCACCCAATCACTCAAACATTTAATATTGCCAGTAACAGTCAGCCTGAGGGGCACAATGACACACACAAACAACCGAGCCGCAGAGGAGGAGGAGGGGAAAGACATTGAGGAAAGGAGAGATGCTAACTCAATTTAAGCCAACTACCCCAAACCATCAAATCATCTCCACCTCTCCACCCAACTGCTGTCATCAATTACCTCGCGTATATGCAAACCACAAAAACTCACTCGCACCCAATAATAGGCGACGAGACGAGACGAGACGAGACGAGACGAGTAGAATGGAGTGGGCTCTTGACACCGGCAGCAAGACGATGCACCCAATGCCGCCGCCGCCGCCGCCACCACCACCACCACCACCACCAGGTAGCTGAACCAAATTCCGTCCAGGTCGGCAACTAAAACAAACGAAAAGAGAGAGGGACTATAGTGCCAACCTCAACAAATCAACAAATAGCCACACAATGTCATGCAAACAAAAGCATGCCTATAACGACTTGCACTACACTAGCGAGTCCTTCCATACTCAATGTCTACTACAAGTACAGCACTCACAGGCAAGTAAGGCAGACTTCACAGTCGGTTGGTTGGTTCCGCGATTTACAAGCACTTTGGCTGCGGCAAATGTAAAATCTACTACCAGCCGACAAAGTACTGCAGCAACGACTTTTGCACCGACAAAAGGGGCATACAAGATGGGCATGAGAACTAAGCAAGTGATCGGACCAATCGCCAAAGCAAACAAAAATAAGTCCGTTTGTTTGATTAGGCACCCAAAGAATGGAAGGCTCTTCAACAAATCCTGCGACAACCCGCATTCATTCAGATTCACATTTCAGCAATCGAGAAGCTACCAGCACAACGTTTCGCATTGACAAGGCAGTGCAAATGCCATGTCATTATTGAATGCACGCAACAACTAAGCTACGAGCAAAATAACCAAAGGTATGCAAAATGCACTCCTATATGAAATAATGTAATGAACAAAAGTAACTTAAAAGAAGCAAGTGCCATACCGTTGAGTAAATGCATCCCCACCTCCCACGACACGCGACCGACAAACACGCAACCGACCAACGCAGAACGCACTGTACGTGCAGAATGCGGCGCAGTAAAACAAAGAGAAGAAATGATAGAGAAGCATAAAATGTGCACGTAAATGAGTAAAAAAATGTCAAATTGAATAAAATGAGCATGGTTTTTGCAATGTATTTGAAAAAAAGATATTTGTGTTCGCGTACAGCAACACGCAAGTAAAGTAACGTCTAAATAATTCCTAAGCCGTTGGCAAAAGTGCCACAAAAGAAATAAAAAATGCCACAAAATGAAATGCCACAAAAGAAATAAAAAAGTTTAAAAATAACGAAATAGATAAATAAAAAAATTAAAAACAAATAAATAAACAAGGATAATTTGGGCGTACTACGGGAGAGAGAATGAATGTGCAGAGGTGGAAACAAAAGTGAGTGTAGAGCTTTTAATTACCCTATGCCGGTCAACTTAGCATCCTGATTTTTATAGTAACGTCATATGCCCTTGACCTCTGGTCAGGGCCAGAATCAGACCCTCTGAACATGGTCTGGTACACGTTTCAATGGCGAAGATGACGCCATATATCCTTGAACTCGGGTCAGCACTGGCAATAGACCCCATAGGAGAGCTTCAAATACCTGTGAATTGTGTGAAATTTGCATCCCTAATGACGGCAACAGTGACGTGAAATGGCCTCGACTTAGCCCAGGTCAGGACGGGCATCAGACCCTAGAAATGAGCATTAAATGTCTCTAACCAGTTTCAGATCGGGATCCGCATGACGAAGATGACGTCATCTCTCCTTGATCTCGGGTCAGGACTGGCAAACTACCCTCTAGGAGAGTTCAAATAACATTAAGCGGTGACATATTCGCATCCGGATGGCAAAAGAGACGTCATATGGCCTCGACTTAGCTCAGGTCAGGACCGGCATCAGACTCTAGAAATGAGCATTAAGTGACGCCGATCGGGGTCAGATCGGACTCCGCATGGCGAAGATGACGTCAAATATCCTTGATCTCGGGTCAGCATTGGCAACAGACCCTATGGGAGAGCTTGAAATTACCTTCAACGGGGACATATTCGCATGTTAACTGCAAATGTGACGTCATATTGCGCCGACCTTTGGTCCGGACCGGTATCATGCCCTAGAAATCAGCATTATATGGCTCTGAACGGGGTTAGATCCGGGTTTGGATGGCATTAGACCCCAATCGAGAGTGTTTTTTTACCCTCAACGAGGCAAAATCGGCGTTCCGATGGCGAGAATGACGTCATTAGGCTTTGACCTCAGGTCGAGATGTGCATCAGACCCTTTACGACAGTGCTAATTGACACTTAGCGAAGTCAAATCGGCGTTCGGGTAGGGAGATTGACGTCACATAACCTTGATCTCGAGTCAGGATCGGAATCAGACCTTATTCGTGAGTCTTAATTCGCCCTAAACGGGGTCAAATTTGCGTCAGGAAGGCGAAAGTGACGTCGTATGACCTTGAACTCGGGTGAGGACCGTAGTCGAACCTGAATGGGAAGCATTAAATGACGCTGAACGGGGTCAAATTGGCGTCCGCATAGCAAAGGGGACGTCATATTACCTTGAACTCGGGTTAGGGCCATCATGAGGCCCAATGGGAGAGCTTTAAATTGCCCTATGTCGGTCAAATTAGCATCCTGATGGCGATAGTGACGGCATATATCCTTGACCTCTGGTCAGGACCAGCATCAGACCCCAAGGCAGAGCTGTAAATTACCTGCACGGGGTGAAATCCGCATGCTGATGGCACATGTGACGTCATGTTGCCTTAAACTCGGGCCAGGGCCGTCAAGAGACCACATAATAGAGATTGAAATGACCCTTATTGGATCAAATTTGCATCCCGATGGTGATAGTGACGTCATATGGCCTTTAAGTCGTCTCTGTAGTGGTGCTGGAACTAATAGGAGAGCATAAAATCACCTTCAAAGTAGCCATCTTGCCTTTGGGGTGGGGCCTAACCTCACCTCACCTCACCTCGCCTCGCCTCACCTCACCTCACCTGACCACTGTCACATAGAGTCGTACGCCACCGCAATAGGTGCACTCAACATCTATGCGATGAAGACGATGTAATATGGGCGGGCGTTCATTTCATTAGTCATTTCTACTGTGCTTTGTTTGACACCGATTAATGCAGATGGTATTGTCAGTGAAGCGCAAACTCGAGACTCACTCTCTCTCTCTCTCGCTCTCTACCTGCCTGCTTGCCTGCTTGCCCATTTACCCTACTCTATGGGCGGTCAATCCACCCATCGTCCACCCAATCACCGTTCCAGCGACGATGTGAGTTGGGATGGTGAACTAGCGCTGCCAACACCCCACTGTTGCCCTTACAACTCCATTCCACCTTATGGGTGCACTGAAACGGAGGGTCGTCACTTGGTCTATTCTTGTCAGGAACGCTTTAATGCCATGCCTCCTCTGTAGTAATTTTGTTCACTTTCCAGATGCACGTACTTACCAAAGAAAGCGCTGCAATTCTCGCTCGCCATTTGCCTTAGTGTTGGGGCTGACAGGCTCTACTGTGGACACAAATCTCAGTTCAGGTCGAAGCCGTATTCAACGCATACGACTCATTTCTCTCTCTTTCTTCTAGCCTTAGGGCTCAAGAGCGAGGTGTCAATTGGAAGGACGCTCAAACCAACTAGTGACAACCTTAGTCACTGCACCCCGCAATGCCCACCCAATCTTCCGACTGAACGAGCCGCCTAAAGAGATTCAAGACAGTTCATGTAATTGCTGGCAAGCAGGACGTTTGTTGACTTGGTACCGAAATTGACCTTAAGTCATTGCCTTGGCGTCGATTGTGAATGCATCGTCGCATCAGTTGCCAACAGCACTGCATTAGTCATGGCACAATCGCCTTCGCTTGACCAAATAAAAGCCTGAAGCTGTCCACCTCCGACGAAGTGAATTCCGTCGGAGTGCACGCTGTCTGCTAACCAAAGAGTTGATTTGCGCACGGCACTTCGGCTGCTTGCACCAAAATGTCCACCTTACGATACTTACTAATCTGGCCACACCATCACCTATTCAACTGGCAAACAATTCCAACAATTTCAGCCGGGCCACTGCAACAAGCGCCGCTGAGACTCAAACACCACCCACGTGTAACGATGGTCTTATGCAGCGGGCAGCGCATCCAACTTCGAAACAAGCCGATGCACACTAATCAGTCCCCACTTCTTCTGTAGCGGTTCCATCCATACCGCTTCTTCACCCATTGAGAACTGCACACTGACACCTCGGCTACGCAATTTTATGACGCAAGCGCACCCAAATGACCAACCCACGCATCCCCTCATCTCGCTGAGCACAGCCACCTACGTCCGCCCTACCATCTACTTCATCTGATGATTGCCGCAAAGTGAGGCACGTGAAGTTGGGCAGATGTATGGCACAACACCGCCTGCCCGTCACCGCCATCCACACCTCCCATCCTCGTATTTGCACATTCCTTCCTCACACCACACCCACTCCCAACACCTTGTTGCAGCATTAACAGCAGGAGTAGCTCGAATATCTCCCAACCGCCCACGTCCCACACACTTCACAGTGGACACCTACTCACCCACTTCCCTTCACACGTTGCTCCTCCTCGCATCACCTGTGCCGCCAGTAATTTTCGCCTACAGTCCTTCCTTGTAGGCTGTAAGAACTTGCACTTTGCAAAGTAAGGTTTTTCAGTATCCACAATCGGGGGAGCAGCAGTGCCATAGCCAAACGTCCCGCAGCCGTACCTTTGGTCACTGATTGCCTGATTCGCCAAAGTGCGGTTCTGTTCGGGTCATTCTTAAAAGGTCTTCTAATATGAGGGTGGAAGCGAGTGGGGGATCAAAGGAATGGTTGGTGCAAATTGTGGCACTAACTGCATTGAGGCGACTTTGCCGTTCCTTCACCACCAACTGGGCTGGCCATTCCTCAGCACGCACTTTTGTGCATTCGTCCATGCACCGACAAGCACGCAGAAGAGGGGATGGAGCGATGCATCTGGAAACAGGCTGGTGGGGCTTACAAAATACGCACTTAATGAAGAATTTTGATTTTAAATTCAAAGGCCTGTTTTACTTTAGCTTTACGGTGGAAACAGAAATCGTACCGGCTTGCGAAGCGTCGGAATGTGTGCAATGGGACAATGGCCGCGACATCCACTGATAGTCTGCGCTCATTGTTTTCACTTGACCTTACACGGTGTGGTGTTGACCATTTTGAGGCTTCTACTCCCGCATTAGAGGCAACTTCCTTTCTTCTTTTTAATCTCATCATTGCCATTATTCACACTTGAGCAGCCCTTCCCTCTCCTCTTCTCGCCTGCACCTCCCAACGCTTTCCTCTTAATAACCCATTTTCAGTTCACCATGCAATGTACTTGACAAACTTCAGCCTCACCTCTCATAGTTTCCTCCCTGCCCACCCACAACATTCGCAAATGCATGGCACATATCCTTCACAACAGGCACGTCTCCTGTCCATCAGCCAGAGCACCAAATGTATGCTGTTCCGAAGGATCTGGCGACAACAACACTCATCTTCCTTACACACTAGGCAGCATCCACTCCCCACTAAAGCAACTGATGCACTCCACTTAATTCGGCCTCATCCCCGTCTGATTAGCATTGTGAATCAGCAATGCATTACACCACCACTTCCAGTACCCCTTTTAACCATCGCAGCAGTCCTCATTTTTATCTGCCTTTCAACTGTTTTCATCACTTTCCCTTATCAGCATCATTTGCGGTTTTCCATCGTGGACCTCGCGGAAAAGTATCACCTTCAGCTGGAAAGAATTTAAGTGGTTGGTTCCACATACACACACTCCCAACTAACTCCGATCAAATGTAGGTTGCCGAAGAAGTCGACGTGTCAATCACATGGCACTTCAAACAGTTATCATGCAGAAGACCAACAGCAGGAAGAAGAGGAGGAGGAGGAGGAGGAAAGTGCGAGTTAGAGGCACACTAACCCGACAGTTGGCGCATCTGAGTGATGCAGATGATCAGGTTCAAACAGATTCGTGTTCGAGTGAGAAGGGGATGCTGACGACGGCAGCAGGAAAACACGCCATGGCGGTGAAGTGACTGCATTGCCTCCAGCCAAGTGGCGCCTTGGAAGATTCCATGCAGCTTCCTCACGCGTTGCATGGTGCCACGTTGATGTATGACTTGGAGGCCTACGTGCTGTGGGATGGGAGGGTCTGTCCGCATTCCTACAACAGCTACCGTTCACGAGCACGTAGGGTGATGAGGGAGCAGCTGTCCTCTGAGGCGACACTTACAACCGCGGCAATGGTGACGAAGCGTCTCCACCGTGATGCGAAGGTAGCCCAACCATCCTCATAGTTTCACCATGCAGCGCAACATTAACAGAGTACCCGCAGAATGGCATTGCTGATAAATGGCAAGAATTTGCGCGAGTTGGCTGTGGAACAATTCGTGGCGTGGTTTCTTGTGGGCTCTCCAAAGCTAGCACCGAGAGGGGAGCTGCAAATTGCTGCACAAATTCGCACGTTGATACGAGTTGGCGTAGTTTGACACGCACTCGATTGAACAATCGAGCGCCTTTTGTTATACTCAGCGGAAGGCACATGACGCCTTGGGCGTGGAGGACTTCGGTAATCTCCGTTGGCATGTCAGTGGTCTGTTCCACCAGAGGGCTGATGACGCCGCTTCGTAGCCTTCTCTGTTGACGCTGTTCGCAGCATTTGTCTTGCTAGGTGGTGCACAACGTGGCTTCGATGACTGCAGAGTGGTAGGGCGGGTGGTGATGCAACACTTCGTGTCGTCTGCTCGCCTTGACCTCAAGCTCAGTCGCCACGACATCCTGCATGCCTTGTGCTCATGTGAGCGTGCCTGCTGTGCTTGTGGCTGAGGTGAGGTGAGCATTGATCTTCTTCTTGCTGCCGTTGTTGCTGTTGCCGTTGTTGCTTGTGGCGGTGCCGATGCCGAAGCCGAAGCCTTCACCAAAGCCGGCGATTGTGCACAGGCATTGACTGCCGCATTGATGCGTAGTTGAGCAAGTCGAGACCTGACTCTGCCCGTACACTCGCGAGAGGGGAAGCGCGAGGCATGTGCAGAGTATTGCCTTGTGGCTCACACCATCCAGACACCAGTGATTAGCCCTTAAGCAGATGCGTGCAATGACCACCCACACAGGCAAGCACGCTGGTAGGTAATAAAACGATGGCCTCAATGAGTGCACAATATTTGGTGGTCTCATCGATTAATCGACCCACCCACCCATCGATTCATCGACTAATCGACCGCTTGCCCGCTCAAATCGAATGAGCCATCAGTGAGAAGGCTCAAATGCCTCTTGACCGCTTGCCCGCTCACTCAGTCACACACCGCCTCATTCCCTCCCAACAGTAGGACGTCGTTTCGTGTTAAACGTGAAGGAACCACTAAGTGTTTTAGCTATTTGTCGTCTGCCCGTTGCCTGCCTCGTAAGCTTACCTGCCGAGGTGAACACATTGCCTTCCCACTGTGACTGGTTGGACGTTTTGTTGTTGACTGCACTACGTAAATGAGCTCATTTTTAACGGTTCAGTGCCTGAAGCATTCAGGTGGGATCGTCTCAGTAGTTGCCAAAGTGCTTTGCTCCTTTAATGAAGGCACACCTTGAGCAGTGAGACGCGATTTAAAAAGGAGCGATTTGGCCTTTCCATGTGCTTGCTATTCATCTATTACTTTCTACCGACTTGGTGCCCATCATCTGCAGATGTACGCAGTGATTTAATCACGTTTTACATCTCTTTCATTGCGAGAACAAAGTCAAGGAAGCGGCTGCGTTTGCTGACACGACTTCTATGCAATAGTCTAGACCGTTTGTCTGTTTCCAAATTGTTTGCTAACTAGGCCAGAACAGGTCTTGATTAGTGAGGACAATTTGAGAAGAGAACTCGTAACTCTATTAAGCACTTCCTGCTCACTTAACACTTTCAGCAAACAAATGCAAATCTGATGGATTGATGCTTTTGTGCCGATTTCCGTTATACGCACATTCATGTTGTGCTCGAGGTTGCGTTGGCCATCTTTGGGCAGTATACGAGGATCGACCTACATGGCGAGCGACAAAGTGTGGCATCTGTTGGAATCCGATTGAGCTGCATCACAGGAGATGCGCCAACTGATCGGTTAATGTGCCTCTGGCTCTGTCCCTGGCTCCCACTCTTCTCCTCCTGCTGTTGGTCTTCCACATGATTATCTGTCTGAAGTGCCTCGTGACTGACACTTCCACTTTTTTGGCAACTAGCATGTGATTGGCGTTAGAGGGGCTGTGTGCGTGTGTGTGTGTATGTGTGCGAAGCCGATCACCAACCTCCATTCCAACTGAAGATGATTCTTCCCGCTAAAGGCGCACAATGCCTTAGGCGAGGAAGAATGATTTCAACTGAATGCACCAATGTAATGGAAGAACAGAAGAGAATGTAACTGAAGAGAAAGATAACAGCCAGAAACGTGCATTTAATAGGCATCATCGCGGTGGTTTGATGGAGTGGATGACGCGATCGCGTCATGTTCACGACGCCAAACCCAAGAAGGAAGAAACGGGAATGATGCTGATATGGAACAATGCCGAAAATAATTGATAGGTAGATAAAATTATAATCGCTGCGATTCAAAACCGTGCGTAACGCATGCTACCGTAGGTTTGTTTGATCGAGCGGGTGTCACTTTCGAATGTCGGATTGTTTGGAAGTCAGCGTCGGTTGGTCAACGCCGCGGTGGTCATTTTGCTTATTTATTCGTTCATTCATTGGCACTGCTTTTTACTACTAGCAAGTGTGGCCATAAGAGGGAGGCATTTGGGTGTTGGTAATGCTCGAGTTTGTCCGTGTTTGCGTGTGGCACCTATGTGTGACGGGGACGGAGAAGGGGAGGAGGAGGAGAAGGGTTACCGCTCAAACAACAGATGATGACTGGTTCATATGCATTGGAAATCAGCAAAAATGAGGTGAGGTAAAGGGTATAAATTGAGCCTAGTGAAATGTGTTAAAAGGAGGGAAGTAAGTGGGAGAGGGATTAAAATGGCGAGTAGGAAATGTTGCCCGGTATCCGGTGTCTGGTGTTCTGCAACTAACCGCCTCGCCTCGCCTCGCCTCCCTGCCAATTGCTCTGCTCCGCTTGCCTCCCTTCCCCAAATCAACTCATACAAACTAACCGCCAACGGCATCATAATCAGGCTCTCACCTTCACGTAAACGTAAATCCGTTAATGTATATGAATAAAAGCATAGTTGAAGAGGTTATTGCACATTAGCCTCCATGTAAGTGTAAGTCAAGTTGCTCTCTCCTACCTCCCACCTGGTCACGTGAATTGGCACTCACGTCGCTCAACTCAAATGCATACGTACACCGCAGCCGAGGTGTCACATACCTCCACCAACACTGCACCAGGCTGGAGGGAGAGAGGGAGGGAGAGAGACAGCGAGAGTGAGTCTCGAGTTTGTGCTTCACTGGCACAGTACAAAGCACAGTAGAAATGAACGCCCACCCATATTACATCATCTTCATCGCATAGATCTTGATTGCATCCATTGCGGAGGCGAACTACTCAATGTGACAGTGGCTAGGTCAGGTCAGGTCAAGCCCCACCGCAAAGGCGAGATGGCCACATTGGAGGTGATTTTATGCTCTCTTACTGGTTCCAGCACCGGTACTTAGACGACTTAAAGGGCCATTCAGCCTCATTTAAAGCTCTCCTTAGGGTCTATTGCCGGCCCTGACTTGAGTTTAAGCACATAAGACGTCACCTTCGCCACGTGAATGTTGATTAGACCCCGTGCAGAGCCTTAAAATGCTTCCTCTTAGGGTCTGATGCCGATCCTGACTTGAAGTCAAGGCCATATGATATCACTTTTGCCGTCTAGCTACAGACTTAACCCATTTTAGAAACATTTGGAGGTCTACTATAGGTTTTCCTTGCTGAGCCTGATCCTGAGCCCTATAACGTCATTTCGGCGATCTGGATTCCGATTTTACCCGTTTAATACTCTGCAGTCGGTTCTAAAAGCGGCTTAGTGCTGAGTCACAGGTCATGCCACGTCTTTCTCCTGGCTTGGATGCCGATATGATCCCTTCCAACGTAAATGTATGCTCCTTTGCTGGTTGCGATAATGCTTTTACATCCAAGTTCGTGGTCGTGTCACGTGATTGCCATTGTTTGCATGCTGATGATTTGGCTCCTTCGAGGGATGAAACGCGCTTCTACGGGCTTTGAAAGCGGTCAGCATCCGAGATTCAACGTTATGTGACGTCATTCTCTTCACCTCAATGTTTATTTTTCCCTTCCAATGTAACATGGTGCATGGTCACTCAGTCCGCCTTCTTTCATTTTCTATGGTTTAGGTTCTCTCACGGCGGCCTTGTGGAGTCAGGTGCCAATTTCTACTTAATTCATGTTACTGGGTACCCCCATTACACTTCGTTGCATCTGCTTTCATTTTCTCTTGTGTGCCAGCTCGTTTGATGGCACTTCACGGTGGTTCATTTGCTCCATTCCTCGTGAGTGGTGTCAACGTCAACTTCAGCTTTTCCGCCTGCCTCCACATTGCTCCATGCGTCACTACAGGGAAGTGAGCGTAGGGTTGGTAAGGGAACAAATATACTTTCATCGACGCTATTCAGCGTAGGTTGCACTTCGAACAACTCGGACGCTCTACTGATTCATAGGTTCATCTGAGTCAACAAACTCGTGTGCTGCGCGGCATATCAGGATGGAGAAGATGGTCTGTACTGCAAGACACCATTCATTTTGGCTGAAGGCCAAACGCTTGTCATGCTGATGGTTGAAGTTGTCACACTGACGGACCGGCAGTCACGACTGCAAAGTGTGGATGCAAAGTGTGTCAATGAGGTGACCACGCTGACCTGGCCGCGTGGACTGGCTTACAGGACATGCCAGCAGCCCAATTCTCCCCCTATGTTGAATGCATGCATATTGGATTCCACATTTTGGCTTCTTGCATCGTTCGGACGGCAGATGCAGCACAAACGATGGAGGAAGGAGGAGGTAGCAACCGTGTGATACGTTGGTCAGTTGTTTGCACTCTTCCTGGTGTTTTTTGATGGTGCCACCTGGATGTCCAACTGCTGTATGTGAGTAAGGATGTATGTGGCCGAAGTGTGCGCCCTCAACCTACAGGCGGAAATCGTCGACTAAAATGGGGAGGACTGTGGCAAGGTGGGTGAGGCAAGCTAGTTAATGAATGCACTTGCGAAAGTGGAAAAGATTTGTGTCAATAGATTGGGTTGTGCATGGCGGTAGATCAAGTAATGAATTAATGGAGAAAGCATGGGCAGAGGGGAAGGCGATTCCTGCAGATGCTCCAAAAGGCAAAATGGAATGAAGGCATGAAGACAGGCGGGATCGGACGCATTGGACAGGAGCTATGGCATAACCGACCTGTCAGATGAGCACGAACGGAGGGAAGCGGAGCGATAGGTAGGCAGGTGGTAGGTAAGTGGGTGGGTGGGTGGGTAAGCGGGTGGGCGGATAGGCGGTTGGTGTGAATACGAGAAGAGGTAGGTGGTAGGTAGAAGGCAAACGACTACTCAAAGAAGAAGGTAGGAAGGTAGGAACGGCCGACAGGGGAGAGGTGGAACATTGAGACGATTACAGGAGGGCGTGAGGGAGGGAGGGAGGGAGGGAGGGAGGGAGGGAGGGAGGGAGGGAGGGAGGGAGGGAGGAGGGAGGGAGGGAGGGAGGGAAGGGAGGGAAAAAGGGAGGGAAAAAGGGAGGGAGGGAGGGAGGGAAGGAAGTAAGGATGGAGGGGCGAGGAGGGGAAGCAGTGGTAGGGAGAAGGAAGTGAAGAATGAAGGAGACTGCATCCGCGGTGGTAATTGACGGCCCTGGCGGCGACGGCAGCAGGGCACAATTGTTGGTGTTGGTGTTGCCGTTGACTCTGGTTGTCAGTGGACTCGATGGCATGAATGCCGTAAAGCACACAAAACTTACATGAGCGGGAGGGGCAGGGGGAAGGTGATTGGCAGCCCGGTGGCATTTATGCAAATGCTGATGGTGTAAGTTATCGTCGCATTGAGCAGAGTCTCGCAGAATGCAAGTGCGCTGGAACGGACAAGTCTCTTAACCGACTGCACTTCCGTCTACTCCACTGCCCTTGCACCCAAGTATTGTGGTGCATCCTCGTGAATGCTGTTAATGATGGAGTGGAGGGTGGAGCATGTTGTAGCCGTGCCAACGGAACGTGACCTGCGATGCGCCATAAGCCAGAATGAGCTTGGCAGAAGTGCCACTCGAAGCATCATGTCAATGGGGTGAAAGGTCTGCATGAGAGTGAGGTTGGGCTCTGCCCTTCGTCATTCGACTTGGCTTTTATGCGCTTTTGTCGTGAGACAGAAGCCAATTGGTGGGTGAGAGGTAGTTGATGGAGAAGAGAGTAATGTGAGACGTGAAGGTCACATCAGGTGGCGCCTGTCGTCTCCACCGCACGGCCAATTAGGAGCAGTCCGTCTGACTCTTAGGAGTGTTAGTTTCATGTGATGTTCCTCGTTTTATTATGCAAAACTCCTCACAATGAAGCATCGGCAGGATGAAAACGCAATCAGACATGGAAGCATCAGTAAGGCCTTGCTAGAGATGAATTACCGTTATTTGAGCTCCTCCCACAATCTTCCTGCCCCTGGAAATCTTAAAAAGGCATTCTAATGGGAATGCTGATTTGTTCGTGCAACATTACTATCGCTGTTTATGCGTGTTGAACCGAAGCAGCAGGTGAAGTACAATTGACTTGCTGACGTTTTTGGAGTGCGAGTGCGGTGGCATGCCAACCGTGCAGCGAGTGCATCGCTACGAGTGGGTGAAGGGGAGTGATTGAGGGATAGGAAGGGAAGGTAGAAGGGAGGAAGCAAGGGCGAAAGAGCATTGATTGGGAGTGTGAAAGTAGTTGTTGGGGTGGACGCGGTGGGCGTGGGTTGGTATTAAACGAGTGAAGGAGCGGTGGTTGCACCATAGTGAGTGGTTGTGTGTGTGTGCGTAGGTGGGAAATGAAAGGAAAGGAGGAGTGTGTGTGTGTGTGTGTGTGTGTGTGTGGATAGGAGGCGGTAGCGGTGATGATCCTCAGCCTCGATGAGCAGGAAAAGGAGGAGAAGTGGCACAATAAGAAGAGCATGGAAGGGTAATGCGTGGGCAGTGTGTGGGCTACGAGGAGAGGAAGGTGTGTGTGAGAAAACGAAGATCATGCTGGTCAAGGCTGCGACTACTGTCTCAACTAGTCTCAGTTGTCCATGTCCGAAAGCACATTGGGTGCTTATTTAAGGTTTCCTCTCATCTACTTACTTGATTTTACTGCTTTTAGAGTTTACTGATCCTGCTAATTCGCTCTTCCTCTTTTCGTGCAATATCGGCAGTGCTTTGCCCACTGGCAGATCCATTCGTGTGTGCGAAGGTGTAGAGAAAGTGGGGAAATGTGATGCAGACGGCGTATCGCAGTGGTTGTTGTTTTCCTCCTTCTAGGAGAAAGGAAGGCAAGGAGGTGAGTGAAGCGGAGGCGAAGATGGCGGCAGGAGGGAGCAGGCATGAGAGAGGTAGAGTGAGATATGAAAAGGTCATCCAACCCACTGGTGGATATTGACGAGTGAGATGGAGAGAGCTGTGGCGAGGTGGTTGAGGCGAGTGGTGGTTGAGACAGTGATGATGGTGTTAGCGTCTACCCCTTTGCTGCCTCCTGGCTCCCACCTAATACCGGATCTGGGTGTGCTTCCTGTCAAATGCACAGTATCTTGTTTGTGGTGGAGGCGCTGGTCATTTGGGCACTTGGCAGCAACATGGACACTTGGCGTCGCACACAGACAGCGTGTGCGGGTTCGGGTCCTCTGCATGTGCGTGCACGCATGAAAGAGAACGCTAGTGAGGAAGTCCATCTCGATTCCCTCAATTTCTACCATTGTCATGCCAACCCTGTCTTCTCCTAAGATTGACCCGATTGGAAGTTCGAGTCCAAACCACATGCGTGCGTGATGCGTGACCTAGCACTAATGAAGGCCAGCCGCGTCTTCTGTATTGTTGTGTTGGGGAGGGTTTGGTTAACTGGTTCGGCAGATCTGTCTGTGTTAGTGGTGAGCGGTAGATACAAGTCGTGGATTATGAAGGTGGGCAGTGCACTGTGCTCATCAGCATTCATCGTCTCTTTTATTTGAGAAGAGTGTGAAGGGTCCGGACAGTCTCCCTCCTCTTCTTCGCAAAGGTAAAAGCATGATTGGAGGTGGGCATGCTGCGAGGTAGCAAGGGCGTTGAGAGTGGTGTCATGCGCATTCACGAAGCACACACGGACAGAGTGGTGCATGAGTGAAGAACTGTAAGTTTGAGTGGTGAGGTAGTTCGCTACTCGGAAAGGGGAGTTGTGAGCTGGAAAACTGTAGGCAGACAAAATATGGAGCGCGCACAATGCCAGTGGACTCTGCGTCTGCTGACAATCATTCGGAAGTCAAGAGCAATCAGGTACTGGTCCCGTCGCCACATCTGCCCATCCCACAGGCTCGACAAGTTGGTCCTCAATGCTACGTGAGATGCGTTGGACAAAGAGGTAAACTGCCACTTAAACTCCTCCTCTTATGCTCACAGTGAGTTGGCACCACATCATTGGCAGCTCCCTCGCTGACTAGTCCATTAGCAGTGCAATCATTCACATACATCCCCGTCGCACCGACTGCCAGATGTGGCCGTGGCAATAAACCAGTCACTTACGCGAGACACTGACGCAGTTGATTTTCCTCACGCACCCAATCCGTCCATCTAGTGCATTTGTTCTGCTCTCCTCATCATTCCACTGATCAGCCAAGTTTTAATTAGCCATCGCTCAACGTCTGGAGCTACTGACAATTCCACCAACCAATCTACAGCATCCCACAATCCCCCAACCC
This sequence comes from Taenia pisiformis, assembly GCA_023968675.1. Lineage (NCBI taxonomy): Eukaryota > Metazoa > Platyhelminthes > Cestoda > Cyclophyllidea > Taeniidae > Taenia > Taenia pisiformis. The sequence continues at coordinate 10,473,683 of CM043733.1, read as the reverse complement.
CCACAACCACACCCATCCCTAAGGCAGCAAAAAGATTCCCTGCATGGGACAAACACATCCATTCCATATGCAGCAGGGTGACATATCAGTGGTGCCATCAACTTGAACCAGTGAGTATGCAAGCAAACGACTGCCGCATCACGCACTCTTCATACCCTCCTTCCCACGACTGCCGCATTTACAACCTTCTCCTCGCCCTCCTCCTCCCCCTCATCGGCTTTTACTTCGTCCTTCCTCATGGTGAAAGCGCATCCCTTAGGACATGGGGCAAACGTGTCCACCACCACACGCCTCCATGGACGACAGACGGAGTTCGTGCCTAAAAGCAAATGCAAAGCCAAACACTGCCAACCGCATTGGCCTCCCACAACCACCATGGTGATACTACAGGTAAGTCTTTGCATGATCACCACTTTCAAACCCACTGACGCACTCAGCACCACCATCTTCACAAACAAGCAGATTCAAAAAGACCCACTGTGCAACAGTCACAAGCAAGCTGTAACGGCTGTGCCCAGCAGCAGTGGTGGTAGAAGACAGGCAAAGGCTTGCAGGCTTTTTACTGGAAGCATGGCAGCAAATCATTCAACTCGCCTAATTAATGCCTTCAAGAGGCTGGACAAGGAAAGCTTGTCCTATTGCCTCCCGCACGAAAACATCAGCACAGCCCAACACGCAAGATGCTGCAAGCCACCATCGACACATCGAGATCCATAGAAAGGGCCGCGACTAGACCTGGCTTTGCCACACCCCACCTCCTTCCACCTCTTATGGGCAATGCCACCCACCAAACTGGTTTCGTACACCACGAGGTCCACGTCGCAGGGCAAATGGTAGTGATCCACGGGTCCCTGGGAAATCGCTCACTGTCCACCACTCCACAGACTCATCAACGCTTTCACCACCATCACACTACACTTCTAGCCTCTGAAGAGGATTAAAAACAGACAATGCACAAACCGATGCGTGTGTGCATAACTTCACACACAAATAAGACACACAGGCGGAAATGAGAAAAAAAGTTCTTAAAGAGAAAGATCGTGGGATCGCAACCATTCGCTATCTCCACGGTGGCGAAAAATGCGTTCTAGGCGATTAATGCCAACAGAACATCGAGCAGCTCAGATCTAAGAAGAGTCCTGCAGCAAATCCGTCTCCCTCCCCCCACCCATTCTCCACACGTATTCCACCTACACGATAATCACATGCTGCTCCTGATCTCATCCGTCTACTCCATTAATTCCGACCCCAAGCACAAAAGCGCGTCGAACGATAAGAAAAACACAGTCCATCAACAGCTGACATGCATACGTGGTGCACTGGATAGAAAAGGGATTGGCATTCACAGTTGTTAGGCGACACTTCCATCCACAGCGGCTGGCGCTCCACTGCAAACATGCATCCGAACCAGAGAAAGTCCGATGCATCATTCATGTCCGCAGCAGTTCATCATTCACCCACACCCTCAAACTTCACAACGACAAAGCCCGTTCAAGCAGGACTCGACCGCTAACACCGCCACTGCACGACTCACGCGAAATTCTGCAGTTCAGATGGAGAGCTGAAGAGCTTCCTTACCCAACATCCATGCACCGATATGCCTCCTCCTCCTCCTCCTCCTCCATCTCCTCCATCTCCTCCTTAGAATGCACCAGCAATGCGAAACAATCTGCCTGCCTAGTAAGTGAAATAAAAGCGAACATCCTGTAGCGCTCTATTCAACTTCAAGTGCAGAAACAATGCTGAACAACGCACAACGCAACTGGTGTGCAGAATTGCAATTTTGGTGTGAAGAGCGAGAATTGCAGCTCTTCATTTGGTAAGTACGCGCATATGGAAAGCGAACAAAATTACTACATTGGAGCCATGGCATTTAAGCACCACTGACCAGAATAGACCAAGTGACGACCCTCCGTTTCAGTGGTGAGTGGCATGCCATCCATCGCTCACAGGCGCTCGCAGGAGGTGACCAGTGGCAGTCCAAGCGCTGCCAAACTCCAAGTCAGACAGGTTTAGGTCCAAACGCGTGAGTGTTTGGCAGTTGGGCACCCATGCTTTCGCACCGACAGTGGACCATTCGCTGCATGGTCGTGAGTGGTGTCAACGTCAACTTCAGCTTCTCCTCCTGCCTTCGCATTGTTCCGTGCAAAATTATATGGAAGTAAGCGTTGGGTTGGTAAGGGGACAAATATACTTCCAACGACGCTATTCAGTGTAGATGAAACTTCAGGCAACTTGAGCGCTCCACTGATTCTCAGCTTCATCTGCGGCAACATTCTCGTGTGCTGTGAGGCATATTGCGATGGAGAAGACGGTGTTCACTGCGGTCTTAGTGGTAGTGGTGATTTGCGTCGTAGGGAATGATTTGGCTGCTTCTCTGCTGTGGGCTGTGCGGGCCGTTCTGATGCATGAGTGGCGAGTTCTCGTGGCCTCACTGAGGTTGGGCGTAGGCCAACCAGATGTGTGAAAGAGCGTTGAATGAACGCAGGCAATGCTAAGCGGCCTAAAGGCGAAGCGGGAAGCAAACTCAATTTGTCTATTAGTGGGCGTTAATGCCCTTGCACTCGATGCCATGCGCGACCGAGTTGATTATGGCACAGCTTTGGTAATTTGTGCAGTGTAAATCATTTGTCTTGTCTAATGTGCGCCTCAACTGTTTGAAGTTGACGTCTAACACGAATAGCCAGGTGTTTGTCCTAACTTTCAACATGCGAAAAATACGCACCAATTAAAAGTTCGTTTGTTTTAAGGGGTGATTCGGTGGGCAGTAGTTTGAGTTTGCACCATTTGATTGGCTTTAGAGCGGTGCAAGTGCGGTAAGTTTGTGCTGCTTTTTTATAAGCTCTGCTTTCCAAATCGTTGTTATAACTTCTGTTTGCTAAATGCCCAGATACTTTCCTTTATATGCCTACATGCATGAGTGAGGGCGAAGCCTTCACACTACGATTGTTGGGTCGCACTGTGAGACTTAATGATGTTTATATTTTGCTCGGTGGTGGTTTGTGTGGTGAAAGAATTGGAAAATGGGCAATTTGCCAATTAGTTTGCCTCATACCAACTGCGGACTTGCTTTACTGAGTGACAAGTTTGTTGGGCGTCGGTATGGTAGCCATGCATGGAGGCCTGTCTGCATGAGGAAGGCAGCAGTCAGTAGCCCACACCTGCCTCCTTATGTGCCTCAGTAAGACAGTTGGGTGCATGATCCACTCACCCACTCACTCACTCAGTCCCTCACCCACCCACCCACCCAGCCGCCCATTCACCCACCGACCATCCCATCCATGCTCTCTACTCGCTAATGATTGTTATTAAGCAGGAAATTCACTGCTATTGTTAACAATCCCCAGTTGCCGGTGCACACCGCCACTCCATCCCTGACCGCCTCTATCCATCCCTCCCTTGCCACTCGTCACCACCCTTCGATTGTCCACAAGTTTCTAGCTCAATACGCCCACATTCACGTAACACACTGCTTCACTCCTCTCCACTTTCCATCTTGCTCACGCTTCCAAACCTCAATATCTCCATTCATCCACCCATTTACTCATGCTATGCACCTCCCTCAATACCTGTGCCACATGCAGCTGCTACGAGCACCAATACAGACTAATCAGCCAACCAGTCAGTCCCTGCCGAAAATAAAAATACCGAAAAGACGGTCCTTCTGCATCGCCTTCATTGCTTTTAAAACGCCAACAATCCTGTTGCCAGGCCAGGGCACACATCGCACACGCGCGTGACTTCGATGCGAGTACAAGGAAGTTTAAAACATGTTCATCCTCCATTAGTCGAAAGTGATTTTGTGCGTTGTGGATATCCAACGATCAGAGGTGGACTTCGTCGCGAGCCGCTTTCTCTGCGTCTATGCATACACGCAGATGAGAAGGGCTCGTCGACGATGTATTTGTGCAGCGCAAGCTGCCCTCGAATCTGCTGGTAAGTGTGCAGTTGAGCTGCTTCAGCACCACCAACACAACTCTGCGCTGCAGGTCAGGACAAGCCAGTGGTGATTGAGGCGGTGGAGGGGAGGCGCAGCCGGTTGCGCCACTACCTCGCGCGTCGCTATCTGTAAGACCACTTGTCATCATCAAGGTAGACCATCAGGACGACAAGGTCGACAATGCAGTAGGCCTGTCATTCCACAACCATGCCATCCACCACCTGCCAAGCCCAACGCCACTGCCCTGTCGACAGTGTGCTAGAACAGAAAGGCAAACAAACTATTTCCAACATTAAGCAGTCTCCAGTGCCTTCTCCAATTACACAATCAGACGTGAATAGAAAAGACACAAAGGAGAGTTGAAGCAAGGCGAGTCGACAGCCTTACGTGAGCGCAGTAATACCGAAGGCGAGACATTTGCACTTGGCCGACCCAACGAGCAGGATCACCGCGTGCGACACAATTGACCAATCCATTGCCTGCAGTTCCGCTTCAACTACAGGCACGGCGCCCGCAGAACGTAGAAGTTGATGGCCTTGCAAGCATGCATGACTTCGGGGCACGGTGGTGATGGCCATTCCTCCTTCTCACACTCTTCAAAGGCCTGGACCATGTGATCGTAGTGTTGCAAGGCATCACCTAATGCAATCAAGCACATACCATCATTAGGTTTCCTACACTGGGCAGTCAAAACGAAACCAAAATGGTAGCATAAACAGCAACAGTAACAGCAACATCAACGGCGACAACGACAACGACAAGGACAACAGTTAGAGAAAGAGCGCAGCACGCGTTGAATGTTGCTGCGAAGGCGTTTTCTCCACTGCAATGGCAAAGAACGCATTAAGCAAGTGCATGACGCCGTGAGGCAAGAAGTAATTGGATCACAGCAGCAGAAGTAGGCGCACTTACTGAAAGACGAGTGGACTGTTGACGAGCTTCCGATCCAACTGTCAAATGGGAAAGAAAATGCAGGGCAATGACGGCGACGACAACAACAAGGAAAGTTGGTGAGATGGTAGGTGGTATTCACTCACCCGATGTGCTGTCTGGACTGACAACGTGGGGAGCCAATGAGAGGAGAGGTGGAGGAGTGCTGTGCTCGGACTCGCGCCTTTCCCGGAGAGGGCCGTGCGATGATGAACGTTGGGTGACCACTTGCCTTGACTGCACACCGTCTCCCCCACCTGCCTCACCGACACTAACCACGTGGTTGGGCGAGGAGGCAGTGAGGTAGTCAGAGGTGTCCAATCTCGACAACGTGCCTTCTCCCTGCCCATGCGCCTGCCCCCCAATCACCCCATGAGGAATGGGGAAGTCCTCCACGTCGTAGTTCACCTGCAAGCCTGCGTGAAGTGGAAAGAGGGTGACTGAATTCAGAGAAAAAGAAGAAGAACGGGGTTGGGGGGGAAGAGGGAGGGAAAGAGGAAGAAGATGAAGAAGGAGATGAAGAAACAAGCATTAGTAATGATCCTATTAATAATAATTCTAATAATATTAGCAATAATAAGTACTTTGGCATATGCAGTGGGTGGGGCAGGTAACAGCATGCATGCAAAATGAATAAATGCATGCATAAAATGTATCGCAGAAGGCATGAATGGACTGCGGAGACGCCAGAATAGATATGAGGGAAGGGGGAGGGAGGAAGTAGGGGAAATGATACACAACTGCACTCAACGCACAGGTAGATGATGAGGAATGGGACGGAGAGGAGTGGGACAAGGTGGGTGACACTAACGACGGTTGAGACGGTGGTGATGGTGTCAGCGTCTCCTGCTCCTCCGCCTCCTGCGGCTCTGACTGCACCTCTACCTCCGCGTCCACCTCCTCGATCACCACCGATTCACCCTCCTCTAAAAGGCACAATTTTTTTGGTGACGCTGACGCCGCTCAACAGCACACTTACCACCAATCGATAAGATTTGAATTCTGCCGCCATTCAGGCAGACAGACAGGCGGGCGATTGCATAGGTAGGAAGGCAGATAGGCAGACGGAGAGAGAAGCATAGAGATGCAGGCAGGTAGGTTGCTGGGTGGATGGGCAGACAGAGGAAGAGTGGCAGAGAGGCAGGGCGGCACAGATAGATAGACAGACAGACAGACAGACAGCTAGGCTGTGGACAAACTACGGGAGCAGATGTTGATTTTGAGGAGAAGTGTATTGTCCATAAAGCTAGCCAGACAGCCAACCAGCCCGGGGTCGTGAAGCCACGATCTCGGTTGTCTGTTAAGGGTAAAAGGGGAAAGAGAGAGAGAGGCGTCCAGGCATCCTGCATGTCGCCTTGCGTCGACTTCAACCTCGGATGACCATGCCAGATGGGTGCGCGCGTTGATTATAATGCGAAAAGACGTCACGAGTCAGGCCCAGATAATCATGCGTGTCCACAACAGGTTTCAATGTCCAAGATGGCTGAAGTGGTCGAGATTGGATTATCGTTGAACTCGTGACCACACTACGTCACTGTGTAGAGCGAAACGTCGACGTCCATCGTTGTGTGAGGTGAAAAGTCATCATTACGTAGGTTGAGATATCAAGTGACACGGCGGTCAACATCATACTGGCCACATAATTTAAAGTGTCAAAGCCTTGAAAGAGGGAACGAAGAGCGTGTGTGTGGCAGGCGAGGGAGCAGAGCGAGGAGTGGGACGCGAAGAACACGCCTATCACTTTACGCGTCTTCAGTTTGATTTATGGCTATGAAAATTGAGGCGGAATGCTTATATTACCTAAATATAGCTGATAGGCAGTATTTTGCCGCATGCATAGTTCCCAAGACACGATTCTTCCTAGTAGCAATGGTGGTGGTTATGGCAGGGTAAGAACTACAGGGCGTGGGATGAGTTGGGTTGGGTTTCAGCGCAGGTGGTAATAGGGTTGTAGTAGTAGTAGCAGTATCTATTTGACAATAGTAGGCAGTTAATGAGGGAGAAAGACGGACTGATTAGTTCACAGTATGATGGAAGTAATGGAAGTAAATAACATTCTGGTTCGCATCTACACTGTGTGTGCACCGACTCCAATCCACCTAGCTGTGTACAGTTGCAGTACTAGGGCAGCCCAACTACACCAAGTACAGCCAGTCAATTTGTGACTCACTAATTATCTCGTTCCGTTTCGATCTAAATCACCACACCTTCCGTCCACATCCACTCATCGTGCAGGTGAGCATGTCCATGCGCGTGGCATAATGTGCAGTAAATCGATCAGAAAATTGTCTTCCCTTTATTGCCAAAACAACTGCTATAGGGAATGATTGATAAGTGGTTGGCGTTCCAGTGGCCGGGTTCACTTTTCCTGTGGACGCAGCAGCCACCTAGCCACTGACAAAAGCTCCTTATTGCATGCCTATGTCTGCCTATGTGGCAACCCAAGGCCTCAAGGCCCCAAGGCTCTTCATGCTCCAGTGAGTGTGTCATGCTACACCCCTACCCAATGTGCTGCCTACTTACCATGTCCTTATCTAAGCAACGGCGGAGCTAATATACTCTTCGCCTACTCATTCCAATCAGCTAGTAAAGACAAAAAATGAAGAGAGAGAGAGAGAACGAGGGAGAGGGAGGTAGGGAGGAGGGAAGGAAGGAAGAAAAGGAATGAGGGAGGGAAGGAGGAAGGGAGGAAAGGAGGGAGGTAAATAGGAAAAGTGGGAGGAGGAATAGAGTTGCAGAAATTAAATCGTTTGTGATTCTACCTCGTAAAACACACTAATAAAGTACACTGACATCGTGCTAGTCGTAAGCGAAAACAACAATAGGACAGGCCTTTGCTCAACAAATACCGCACGGCCATACAGTGTCCTGCGGTAGTACCACTGGTAGTATAACTAAATCCACACACACGACGCAAACATTCACTTGCTCTCACCCAGTCAATCCATCCAATCAATTCCTGTGACATCGACAACCACGATACCAACGTGGCAAATGGTAAGCAAAGGCAGACAAGCCCACCAACCCCCACCCCACAAACCCCACCCCACCCCCCTTACCAACAAGGAAATAAAATGACAAGCACTAGCAGAACCGATAGCACGCTACTCTATTCCTCTACTACACGCATTTCACTGCCTCAATCATTGACACGGACAGCAGAAAAAGTGGCCCAGCCACCCACTCACTAACTCACTTAGTCACTTAGTCAAACATTTAGTAGTGCCACTGACAGTCAACCAGTGGGGCACAATGACGCGCACGAACAACCGAGCCGCAGAGGAGAAGAGAGGAGAGGAGAGAAGAGGAGAGGAGAGGAGAGGAGAGGAGAGGACATTGAGGGAAGGAGAGATGCTAACTCAATTTAGGCCAACTACCCCAAACCATCAAATCATCTCCACCTCTCCACCCAACTGCTGTCATCAATTACCTCGCGTATATGCAAACCACAAAAACTCACTCGCACCCAATAATAGGCGACGAGACGAGACGAGACGAGACGAGACGAGACGAGACGAGACGAGACGAGACGAGACGAGTAGAATGGAGTGGGCTCTTGACACCGGCAGCAAGACGATGCACCCAATGCCGCCGCCGCCGCCACCACCACCACCACCACCACCAGGTAGCTGAACCAAATTCCGTCCAGGTCGGCAACTAAAACAAACGAAAAGAGAGAGGGACTATAGTGCCAACCTCAACAAATCAACAAATAGCCACACAATGTCATGCAAACAAAAGCATGCCTATAACGACTTGCACTACACTAGCGAGTCCTTCCATACTCAATGTCTACTACAAGTACAGCACTCACAGGCAAGTAAGGCAGACTTCACAGTCGGTTGGTTGGTTCCGCGATTTACAAGCACTTTGGCTGCGGCAAATGTAAAATCTACTACCAGCCGACAAAGTACTGCAGCAACGACTTTTGCACCGACAAAAGGGGCATACAAGATGGGCATGAGAACTAAGCAAGTGATCGGACCAATCGCCAAAGCAAACAAAAATAAGTCCGTTTGTTTGATTAGGCACCCAAAGAATGGAAGGCTCTTCAACAAATCCTGCGACAACCCGCATTCATTCAGATTCACATTTCAGCAATCGAGAAGCTACCAGCACAACGTTTCGCATTGACAAGGCAGTGCAAATGCCATGTCATTATTGAATGCACGCAACAACTAAGCTACGAGCAAAATAACCAAAGGTATGCAAAATGCACTCCTATATGAAATAATGTAATGAACAAAAGTAACTTAAAAGAAGCAAGTGCCATACCGTTGAGTAAATGCATCCCCACCTCCCACGACACGCGACCGACAAACACGCAACCGACCAACGCAGAACGCACTGTACGTGCAGAATGCGGCGCAGTAAAACAAAGAGAAGAAATGATAGAGAAGCATAAAATGTGCACGTAAATGAGTAAAAAAATGTCAAATTGAATAAAACAGAGTGTATTTTTTCAAAGTTGGAAGGGATCATATCGGCATCCAAGCCAGGAGAAAGACGTGGCATGGCCTATGACTCAACACTAAACCGCTAGTGGAACCGATTGGAGAGAGCATTAAACGGCATCAAACCGGATCAAATGGGCATCCGGATCGACGAAATAGCGTCACAGGCCGTCACAGGCGTCAAGTTACGTCAGGCCCGGCAAAAGAGCATGTAGTGGAGATATAAAGTCACTAAACGTGGTGAAATCCGCATCCTGATGGCAAAAGTGACGTGAAATGGCCTTGACTTAGCTCAGGTCAGGACGGGCATCAGACCCTAGAAAGGAGCATTAGACGTCCCTAAACTGGGTCAGATCTGGATCCTCATGGCGAAGATGACGTCCCCTGACCTTGACCTCAGGTCAGAACCACAAGTCGACATAAATAGGAGCTTTTAATGACCCTGAATGAGGTAATGGCGTAAGTGACGTCAATCTACCTCAACCTTGGGTCAGGACTGGCAACAGACCATAAAGGGGAGATTGTAATGGCTATGAAAGGGGTGAAATCCGCATGCGGGCACCGGATACCAGGCACCGGGCATCGGGCGCCAGCCACAACCACGCATCGCACGATAGGCAAGGCGTTTCCTCATTTATTGCGGAGAATCGCGTGACCTACTCAGCCTAGTAAGTCAAAAAGCGAACCCACCCACCCACCCACCCCCCCCTCCCTCCCTCCCTCCATGTGTACGTTAAAGATGGCCACTCAAATTACTTGCTCTCCTACGCCTCCTACGCTCATCCACCTCCACATGTCTCTCTTTCTTCCCACCGCTCCGCTTTACCTCACATACACCTTCCTCTACTCATCGCGCACACACACACACACACACACACACACAGACACACACACACACACACACTCACTCTTCCTCCTCCCCCTCCTTTGCTTTTTCTCTTTCACCTACACACAAACACACACACTCGCCCTCACCGCTGCTCGCACTCGTCCATTATCCACACACCCACCCACCAACCCACGGCCAACCTTAACAACTACTTTTACGCTGCCAATCGATGCTCTCTCTCTCCCTCCCTCTTCCTCCACAAAGGTGCCATACGCAAAATCCACCAGCAGTTGTAGTAGAAGCAACGCCTCGCCTTTACTACTACACTTTCTGGCTGGCTGGCTGGCTGGCTGGCTGGCTGGCTGGCTGGCTAAGAGCAGAAGAATAAGAATAAGGGCAATGCTAATGAATGAACAAGTAAAATGACCGCACCTATCTGCCTATACAGTTACCCGCCTGTCTCTCTGCCTCATGCCTACCATCTGCACTCTCTCCTACTACCCTCTCTTCTTCTCTATCTATTCTAGCGTCTACGCCGATAGATAGATAGATAGATAGATAGATAGATAGATAGATAGATAGATAGATAGATAGATAGATAGATAGATAGATAGATAGATAGATAGATAGATAGATAGATAGATAGATAGATAGATAGATAGATAGATAGATAGAGAGATAGATAGATAGATAGATAGATAGATAGAGAGATAGATAGATAGATAGATAGATAGATAGGAACATCATGGCTCTAAAATTCAAAAACAAACCAGAACTGGTTTTACGGTGCGGCAATGGAGTGTTCAAGTATTCATTACCAAAACACAACGTCAATTAGTTTTAATCCATAAATCGGCAAATAAAATTTAAAATTAGGTTTTTAATAATGATATGTAACCAAAATTGGTTATTTTTAAGTTTAATGTGTTCAGTGTGTTCTTCACTTTGCTGACCTTAACGCTTGCAGCAGTCGCTGAGTAAACTACGTTTAACTCAGGTTAAGCTTCGAGGTGCCTGGCTGGTGCACTGGGCATGTTCTCTCTTATTGGAGGTACTTGTACTAAGCTCGGCTATATGGCCATCCAATTTCAACCATTTTGACGATTATTTAGTCTATAATGATGGCTGTTTATTTCCCATTGAGTAGCTATTTTTAACCCCGCCCCCATTTCATTTCATAGCTTTTTAACACAACAAATTTCAATCTTACTAATAACTTACTGTCACTAAGTCGATGCTACCACCAGCTGGTCATGGCGCGTTTTCGTGGAAGTCCGACTGGTGATTCCTTATTTTTCAGGATTTCTCATTTAAAAGGCAACTGTCTTGGTATTTGGTGTTCATTTAGTTGTCCAGTTTGCATTTTGGACTTGACCCTAGATTTGATTTTACAATTCTGGTTGTAACATTAACTTTCTTCCTAGAAGTACCGTTTGAACAAAATTTTGACAATGCGGCTGATTTTGTTGTGTTTTGCGCCTTGACTCTTGTTGATTTGGATAACCAAACCTCTTGATACTATTTTATATACATTTTTGCATTTAAGCGTAGGTTACACGTTATTACTACGTAGTACAATCATTGACACCTTCTTCCTTTGCCTGATATTGCGTTAGCACAGAAAGGTGGGAGTCGCTGATGGATGCGAGCTGTCTTAATGTATTGTCAGATGCGTTATCGTTGGTTGCTGAAAGGATCTACATTTAATCCTTAATGCATTGAAGGTACTGTCGTTCTGGTTTATCTACTATTTTGGTGGATATGGTACCGGCCACAGGAAGTGAGTCTTGCAGGGCGTCACGTACTTATCACTGGCGGTTCTTCAGGCATTGGACTGGCACTGGCCGGTGAGGCACTGCGCCGTGGTCCCGCTCGCCTCACCCTTGTAGCACGCAACGTCACTCGCCTGGCGGAGGCGCGTGCCACCCTAATCGAAGTTTACGGTACCGCATGCGATCTGCGTACTATCCCTCTTGACATCACTGCTCCCTATGAGGAGATCAGACAGAGTCTGGTGGTAACCCACAATGGTGAGGTCAGGTGGGATGTATTTTTTTATTTGAATTTGCAGTAAGGCTTGTACAGTCTTGAATTTTTGCTGCTTCCACTCTCAAGTTTAAGAGAGTTGCATAAGATTATCCCATTGAGACCATGCTTTGTGAATGGGTGCTTTTGCACATACTCCTTTGAAATGTGATCTCATTTGAAGCCCTTTGTAGCGTTCCGTAAAATCGAGTTTGTAGCGTCCTGAGACTTCCTTGAAGGCAAAAGAGGGTGGAATGCTAGTGCAAGATATACATTTTATGGGCAGTGAGGATAGGACTGCTGGAGTGTCCCGGAGGCCAGCTCACGCGTCTAGGGCAATGTGGTCACCCGGGCGACCAGTATCAAAACTGACGGTCAGAACAGACAAAATATTGGAGACTTATTTTCCTTCTGTTGTGCCCAGACCTATGAGGAAAGATCTTAAATGCAAAGCAATTGTCTGTTTTAGTTGGCACGGTGGACGTGCTCTTCAATTGCGCAGGCGCAGCATTGGCGCAGACCTTTGAGGCAAGCCCACCGGAGGTCTTTGATCGTCTCATGCGGCTAAACTACCTTGGTGCAGTGCATGTAACTAAGGTTCTTCTACCTGCCATGCTCTCACCAGCAGGTGGGGGACAAGGCGGTACTAAAAGCGTCTCGCAGCGACGCATCGCCTTTGTCTCCTCTCTCGCCAGTCTGGTGCCCATCTACGGCTTCTCTGCCTATGCAGCCGCCAAGGCTGCCATTACTACATTTGCGGACATTTTACAACAGGAGCTGGAGGATGTGGGACCCGCCGTCACGGTCGTCTTTCCACCGGATACAGATACTCCCGGCCTTCAGGTGAGCAGGTCTTTCCTTTGATCGGGCTTTTCTTGAAGTTCGCTGAAGGTCTAAAATGAGACCACTGTGTTCCATTTGTTGGGATGGTTATCACTATGATCTCTGTGCTGCTTGTGCTCTCAGGCAAGGAAATCATGTCATCGCATATTTAGGATCCTGGCATGGAATACTCCTAAAGAATAACTGTAGCTTGACTTTCATTTCTACTCTTCGCATTTGTTTAGGCGGAAAACGTGGGCAAGCCAGTAACTACACGAGCAATATCTGAAGCGGGTGGGTTGGAGTCGCCAGCGGCTGTGGCAGCGAGTACGATGCACGACGTGCTGTTGGGTCGTAAGCGCTCCCTCCTCGGTGTTACGGGGCGCGCGCTCTCATGGGCCACTGCGGGTGTCAGCCGCGCTCAGCAGGATTGCCCGCTGCCCCTTCCACCCATTTTCGTTGCTTTGCTGGAGGTCCTTCTGGCACCCCTTTTCAAGATAGCTCTCTTCGGCTTCGCCTACTGGTGCCGTGCCTGTATATTGTGGTATAGCCATAAAAGGAGGCAGCAGGGACAGTAAATGCTTGTTATTTTCTCGCACATCTTAACCTTTATTTACGCGTCTGTCGTAAGAGACTATTTGGTGTGCCAAAACGCACCCCGGTGAAATGTGTTGGTTATGTGGATCTCGCAGCTCGGGACTTTTCTGAACACCTACAGGAAGGGTTGTTGGGTGCTGCCATGTTCCTGAGAGTGACGGTAGAGGCATAACGATCATCCCCTGGGAAAATGTTATTGAAGGCAGGGTTGGGATGCTGGTTGGGTGGTGCTCGTGCCGACAGCTGTAGTTGCGGTGCCAGAATTAGGCCTGGTTCAAGGCGTTGGGTTGATACTTGTGCTGGTGCCTTCTAGGCGTTCATCTTTAATCAAGCGTCGAAGGCAAGAGGCTTGGTAAGGTGTTAATCTGTGGTAGTTCTTCAAGCAGCACGACAGTAAAAGCAATGCTTGATAAATTTCTGGACTTAACGTCTATATAAACTAGTGCAAAATAGGCTTTTAATAGCTTTATCACTTAGCTTTTCAAAAGATATACAATTTGAAACCACAAAATCGTTGTTATACCCTTGGGTGACCTAGAAACCAAAATGGCGGTATCTTTTATCAGACTCTTCCAGGGTCGTTTGCCTGCGGAGCGTGAGGTCTTGTGGCTATCTCGTGATCCACATCAGTTATATTCTTCTTAAATTATTTTTTTACCTTTGGGGGTGAAATTTTCTGCATACATACTCATGGGTCTATAATGCGCGTGCTAATCATGCGACTCCTTCCACCCTTAAAAGTGAATCACCTTTACCTCCTGTTAGGTTTATTCTAACCAGTAGTATCCTGTTTGCTTGTGGCTTTTGTTGAAGACTATCTGAATCCAGTGAAACTTTTTTTGACGTCTGGCTCGAGGTTCGGCTAACTAAAATAATGAGATGCTTTATTTTGCATTCACTTTCAGAACTGGTGAAGTCCGGTTTTCATTTCTGTTGTATGGAACCATCATCTGGGACGCCAGAATTCATTCGAAAACTGTTGAGCAGAGAGTTTCTTGAGTAAGTAGGTTTCCTAGAAAGGTTAAGTGCTGAGATGTACCTCACATTTGTCATATCGTTGGATGTCGTACCTTATTGTAATCTACCACAAGCGATGTCACTTCGGTTTAAATAACTTGATTTCGCTATGCTTATTGTCTGTGGATATCCTAAATACGTTTTTGCACTGCATTTTGGGTCTCGCTTACTTTTTAGACCTGTAAAATATTGAATGGACTGAATTTGTCTAGTTGCTTTTCTGTTTCATTTATCGGGAAATATATGAAAGCCGCATATGAAGTTCGAATAAAATTTATTTCCCCTTCACTCACTCTCCCTAGTCCAGAGCCGTTTATTGAGTACAAGCGTGGCGATGAAGTGAATGGTTTTAATTTGGAAAACGAGGGCTTTCGAAAACCCATCGTTATCTCGGACAAAGCTGGTTTGCGCATGAAAGTTCCTCCCTCAAACTTTACCCTTCATGATGTGGTCAAACTCACTGATCCTAAAATTTCTATTGACGTCATCGATGTGGCACTTCAATCAGATATGCGTCTGTCCCTGGGCGAGTTCGTGGAGAGATTTTATGCAAATCCGCGAGGTCGAACCCTCAACGTACTCAGCTTTGAGTATTCCCGAACAAAGTAAGTCCATTTGCATCCATACGGTTGCTTTTTAAAGTTGATTGGCTTCTTGTTTCGAAACAACTGTGTACCTATACTGGTAGTCGTTTCAACGGCGATCATCTTCGTGAGAGTAAGGTTCATTCGTCTACTATGATGAGGTCATATCATGAACACATGCTTTTTTCATTTGATCCCCTGAACAGCGATTTTACTCTTAACTTGTTGCACTGCAGTTTCTCGAAGTACGCATAACACACTGTATTTTATTTGCACTGAAAACCGACGCTGCAGAATGCCTTTACCATGCAGTTTAAATTTGTGCTTATCGTGAGGGCAGCAACACTCCGACCGCAGTAATATGCTAGCGTTGGCATCTCGAATAAAAGCAACCATAATGCAATGCTCTTTCGGACTATATGGAACTTTTAGTCTCCTGTCCGTAGCACAGATACTTTTCCACGTTGTGACTCAATTATAGCAAGACGTTTTTATTACCACCATCATCTATCTTAAGGTTATTCCCCCTATGCTGTGTTCCATGGTGGTGATCAAATTCACCAGCGAAAACATGATAAGCCATCCCTCTTTGTGCTCCTCAAAGGTTGGGTAGATGCACTCGTCCACCCCATGTGGTAAAGGAGCTGAGTTTGGTTGATAACTGCTGGTCAGAACCCTCGGACGAGGACGACGAGCTAAGTCCCACTTCTCCTGCGAAGCCGCATGTCAAAAAGTATTGTCTCATGAGCATGGCCGGTGCCTACACCGACTTTCACATCGATTTCGGTGGTTCCTCCGTTTGGTATCACGTCCTTTGGGTACATGTTTCTTTCGTTTCATTCCAGTAGCACGTTTTCTCTTGTATCTTTCTTAACATTTGGTGTGAAACTACTTATCTATGCGCTTATTATAAGTAGACATAATTTTACAGAAATTTGACTAAAAGCCAATGCTGCCTCATCTCTATTCACTGTTTTGTATTAATTTGGGAAGAGTTTGTTCTTTAGGGGGAGAAAATATTCTACGTGACACCACCACGCAGGCCCTATTTGGATGCCTATTGGAGGTGGAACGGACTTCTCGATAACCGTCGCGTTTTCTACCCGGATACACACAGTAAGTGGGTCTATCGCTTTTACTGTCCTTAGTTGTAGTTTTCCCTTAAAGGTGTCCGTTTTTTTCATTGGTGCCTTCTAATATTGGTATCTTTTGTGATTACCAGAACCGCAGATACCCGTGGCGCGACTTCGCTTAAAAGCTGGCGAGACAGTTCTTCTGCCCTCCGGCTGGATTCATGCCGTTTACACACCGGTGGACAGCCTTGTGTTTGGTGGCAACTTTCTTACTCTATTTAGCATTCCTCTTCAACTCCAGTGCGTGTATCCCAGCGATTGATGTGCTCTTTTTTCGTTTGCCAAAGATGAATTTCGCGATGTCTCTCAATTTTTAGTGTATACCACATGGAAGTGAGCCAAGAGACGGAGGAGCGCTTCCTCTTTCCATGCTTTGAAAAACTTCACTGGTACGCTGCTGATGTTATTCTGGGCAGACTAACCAGTAAGTACTTATCCTGTCCCCTACTGGAATGTGGGCTTGTTGGACGCTTTATTGCATACAAAGTCAGAGTTTTAATTGCTTGATCGAGGTCATTTCGAAGTATTCCCGCTTATTTTAGATTATTTATATGCCGGTCAGGAGCCGCCACCATATCTCCTCAAGGCTGCACAAGCCCTTGTCGCACCACTGCGTCAGTGGTATGAATTAAGGAAGGGCGTAAGCGGATTTACTAGCCGTTTTTAATCATTAACAAGTCCTCTATGTTTCTTGACTTCAATCTCAGTTGAATGAATGAATTCGTATATTGCATTTCGCCAATTATTTTAGCTTCCAAAAGGCGAGCGAAACTATCACCTCCCTCCTAGGGCCTACCTACAATACGCCTATCTCACTTTGGTGACCAAACTGGAGGATTTGATTCAGTCGTTTCTGCTAAAACCATCCCCTGACCGAGAAAAGGGAAGCCGGCGTTCCAGACAGAGGTCTCCCTCTGCGGAAGATGAAAGTGATTCCACTGATCCACAAGTCTCTGACTCAAGGTGGGTTCACTTTCGTGCTGATGGTGGCCCAACCGTGCTTTCATGCGTTGACACTTCGCTCATTCTACTACGTTTTCTTTTATTAGACACGATACTTTATTCCACGGGAGATCTGAAGCCGAAGAAGGTGAGGAGAGCGTTACGGATGAAGTGCTCGATGCAGTACCCGAACTTCGAAGCAGTAGACTTGTTGACGACCACTGTGAGTCTGCACTTTCCCCTCCTTTGAGCAAATTGATTTATATGTAGTGTCTTGTATTTTCACCGAAGAGGCAATAAGGCATTTTACCATATTTGGTAGGTTCGATAGGTTAATGCCGCATCTTGTGGAGCAAGTGTACTTCACATTTGTTACAGCGTTACGCCATACGTATCAAATTATTTGTGGGCCGCATATCGCATAGGACTGCACGCGTGAATGACGTGGTATTGCAATTGCTTTTTAATTTTATCTTTCTTTGTAGACGTTTTCCCCATCTCCACCGCATCGGAAGAGACTTCGGCTAGGAGGAGGGTGTCGGGGCGAAGGAGGAGGGCTGCCAAAATTACTCAAAAAGACGAGGACCCTGACCCCACGTGGTGCGCGTCGTCCAGTAAGTTGTCTTAATGACCTGAGGCTACTCGCCAATTCCTAACAAACTATTGATACGCGCTCGAATCGGGAAGGGACTGAATTGGGTATAGTACCGGTCACTGATTGGTTATGCCCACTGAGGCCACCTTTAACCAATTAGCGACAGGGCAGTTTTGGCATTCTCTTCTCCCGTCATAGTGATAAATTACTCTTTTCTCATCTTGAATTTCATAAGTGAGCCCCAGAATCTGGTACGTTTGTCGGTCTGCGGTCACTCATTTTGCTGCAATCCTTCCATCAATTCGCTTTGGTTTAGATCGCTTGTCAATTTTCACTTGGAAAATGCATACTCAACTGGCACATAGACCCGACAATTGAATTTAAATGTCTATTCTGTTTAAGGGACCCGATAACATGAATCCACCTTGGGTTTTGTTGTCAACTAGTTGGACTGTGTACTGTAGACACAATGACAACGTCAGGCGAGTCAAATTTGTTGAAATGTTACTGGTTGGGTCGAGATTCCCATCTTGTGGAATGCAATGAAAATAGGAAGTATTAATCAAGAACTGGTATTTAGTTTGAAAATCTCCTTCGTATGTAGCCTTTTGAAACAAAATTCTGTTATCTCATTTCGTACAAGTTTGACGACCATACGATGCATCTACAGGCACTGTTGTTTTGGCATTCATGAAGTTGGGTGTATCTTTGCGTTTACGGTAGCGAACCTCAACACTATCAGACGGTCAGAGAAAGTTGTGCAGTTTTTGGTATGCAACGTCTTTATGGTTTCGAACTTGCAAAGTTCACGCGTTCGTTTTTACACGCATTATGGAACACTACATCACCACGGTTGATGCCGATAGATGCGGTTTGAGTTTTCCGGCTTTGAGAAGCCTGCCTAATCCGCTCACAGAGGTCCATGAACTGGCTTTACCTCAAACTGTTTGCCAAATTCCTGGAAAGGCCCAGTGGGCACTACCCAATCTTTTCGCCCAGGATTAAAAATTACGGACGGTAAACCTTTTGATGCACCGGCGGATTGTGATGCATCATGGTCCGAGAAGCACTATTCACTGGTCGCCATTACTTACACGTCTTGTAGACTAACCCTCCGTCACGCTTTGCCTGACTGATAATGTGTAAATTAGTTAAACCCGCATTTTCTGGAAAGGAAAAATCGGTGGCGCTCCTATGCGCGAGCTAGAAGCAAATGACAGTCGACTTCACGTGCCCTCAGTTTGATGCTCTTCAGTTTTTCCTTGTACTCTGCGAAGACACGTCAAACACTTTGGTCTGGTGAATGACTGACTGAGCGTCCGGCTGACTTGTGATGACAAATGGCCTTGGTGCCTTTCTATCTCTCAGCCTTCGCTAGGCAAACAAATATATCATTTGGGTGTCTCCCATCGAGAGAGAGAGAGGGGGGGGGGAAAGGAAGGAAGGGCGACGCTCTCCCCTCACTCTGCCCCTCCGTTCCCTTGCTGATATTTCTTCAAGTTGCAGTTGATGATCATCGCGTCTGGAAGCAAAATAAAGCCTTGTGCTGTTGGGGAGGGGTTGGGAAATTAACTGTAAAGGTGACTTTCTCAGCAAAGCAAGCATGTTCAACACTACGCTTCAACCTGCTAAGCGGAGACGCGATATCAGGAAGGTTCTCCCTTAAGAAGACTTTATTTCTCCTTAAGGTAGAGCACCTCCCAAAAGAAGACGCGCTGCTCTCACCTCCAGAAGGGGAGCAACCTCCACCCAGGCCTATCCAAGACCCTACAACGTCTCACATCCTGGGGGCGCTCATCATCCTCTGGTAGGTCTCCATCCTTCATTTAATTTTGTCATGCTCCTCTTATGTAGCTGAGACCACACAGCTCTCCTGTCGTGTCGCCTGGTCAGATAATTTGTTAATTCGCTTTCACTCGTCTAGCATTCCCACAATCGTGCTGCCGACGTATCCCCTCTCCAAACATCAGATAGTAGGACATCATCAGGTACATAAATTGATCTACTGATTTTGTGTGTCATTATTCTTAACCGATGCACTGTCTAAAGCGCATGGTTTTCAACATGTTTGTATCAATTTCATTTTGGCCTTTATGAGAATCCTTGCAATCAGCCTACTGCATCAGCTTCAACCCTAGCATCAATTGGGAGTGATACGATGCGTGGTCTCTTGGCTCTGAATCGCATAGCTGACTTTCATTCATTGATCATCCATCTGGAGAAGTTAAGTTTCAAACTTGTGTGCTTGGTGCGGCTCTCCTCAGTTTAGGTTTGCAAATCCGTTTGGAAATTCCATCTCACAACTCGAGCAATTCCCTCCATCAATTTTGCACGAATAGAGGCAACACGGGTAGTAATTTAGAAGTTGCCTTACCCTCACAGGCAAATGCCTCCGTTACTGGCGAAAAAGGAGGTCGGCTTTAGCGAAGCTTTCACTCGACTTTAACTGCTCAAGGTCGCGTGGAGCACTGCGTTTTGCCCCCTTTTTGCCTCGAGTAAAGCTATTTATGGGTACAACTCGCTCCACATGTGTTGCCAAATTTAAACAATCGAAACAAAACCTGTTGGGGCTTTGAAAGAGTGACGATTGCCTTCACAAGTCTGTCTCTCTCTTCGTTCCAGCTCAGAGGAGCAAGACTACGGTGCGACAGCGTCTGGCCAAGCGCCTTGGCTTGTAACAGCGTCCCTCCTCCTCGTACCGTGCACCTGTCAACAACTTGCTCACAACAGACCCTGTATATACATGCCAAAACGTGTTCACCCGTTTTTTTTACTATCACAGCAAATTCATTGTGTTTGATAACTCATGCCTTCTTTCTCGCTCTCGTGTAAATCTGAATGGAGAATAACGTTGGAGGAGGGAGAAGGGGAGGGGTAGAGGTCTGCATAATTTACATTGAATGCGAGTGTACAGTCAATGCAGATGGAGGGAGCGAAAGACTCGAGAAGGTGGAAGGGAGAGAGGGGGAAGCAGAGGTCGTCAGGAGACATGCCTCTTCGGTGGCAGAGGCGGAGGATTCCAATCCGAGTTGGCGCCGAAGGCTGCGGCGGCGATGGCGGCGGCGGGTGAGGAGACTTGACTTCGGGGAGGACAACTGGTGCGTGAGGGCAGCTCCGGCGTGACATCTTGAAAGATGCATGATATAACGCAAGTAATGCGAAAAAAAAGCATCTATGAGCAGACGAAGGGTGGTTCTGATTCACGTTTCAGCTAACTACGAGGACATGTTTCAATCGTCATAGCCTTGAGGATTCGAGGGAAGCATGAACTTCCAAGTGTGCCAGAGAAACGGTTCTTTCTGTTGGTCACTTGGGAAAGGGAATAGTGCCCACGAGAATCCTAGGGAAGGATTGACTGTCACAGTCGAAACGCTTTGTAGAACTGTTAAGTGACCGATGAAAATGCAAAAAGTTCTACTGTTCTAAGTTAGGGAATACGTCACGTATGTGTGACGGGAATCCCCTCCCCCAAATTGCAATGATAAAGCAAAAAAGCCTATGAATATGAGATGGGATAGGTAGAAAAGAGCTTCAGTTAAGAAAATGTGCATTACTCTCACCATCTCCCTGATCCGAGAGAGGCGGTAGGGAGGTGCGATGCGTTAACGGTTTCGGTGGGGGCGGAGGGGGTGGCAGTCGGCCGCCACCGACACCTACCGACGTCTCCGCTGCATTTATCTCACGTCTTCCACTGATACAACGCCATCGCTCCACCATCGCTGCGGTTTGAGCCGCGCCACCTGCACTACCTCGGAAGTAATAGCGCTCTTCAACGTGGTGCGGAGAGAAATCCACGTCTGTAAGGCAAGTCCACAAGGTCGTGAATCACTAACCTAATCTACAAAATTACTCCGATTGGACTTATCACATTTAAATGTGGAGAGTCTAATCACACTCTCCAATTTTACCGTGATGAGATGCAATGCTTTTGGTGTGCCACCGTTTCTGCCGCCCTTGCCTTGGGCCTCATCCTGGTGGCAGAGAAGTCGGATTAACACCAAATATTTATTTCAGAAAACTTAAGTTCAACAAACTTACAGATTCTCAAACTTGATAATCTACTTGCTCGAGAACAAGTAGAAAAAAGCTTCTCAAAGCACCGCATTGCACCTCCTGATTGCATCCTTCCCCGATTCCACTTCTACGAAACGTTCCGACTTTGGAAGCAAACAATCCTAACCCTGACCACCTCCATTACCCCTCCCTTTCACACCCTCACTTTCCATCTGTTCATAGAATTGTCTGGTGTCGATGCCAAGAATGGGCACTAGTCATCGTTCCCACCTTGGGGGATAATAACAGCCAGGCAGTAGCGAAGATGGGAAGGTGATTTGGCCATTACCATTCCTCCCATCCCCTCCCCTCCATCCCCTTCACTCCACTCCGCCACCCTCTCACTGCCATTCCAAGCACAAATCTTCCCACCATTTGGTTGCATCCGCGTGTGGTGGTGTCTCATGGAAGTACTAATTTGGCTGCCTTCCCACCGACTGAATAATCGCGATTCTTTCTCAAGAGAAGTTTCTCTCCCACATAGGTCTAGTTAAGAATGTTTTTCTTCCTTTTTGCGGATAAGGAATTGCTGGTAATGATGTGTTCACTCGCTCCTAACCATCGATGAGAGAGGTAAAAATTCAGTGCCCACCCACCCAGTCATTCATTCACTCCGTCCCTCCAAATTCACTGAGTGCCCGCTTGGCACCCACTGTGGCCATGTTCAAATGCCTCCATTCGAGTCTTACCAATCTGTACACAAACTAGTCGTAAATGGCTACCTAGTTGTTCAAAGGTCTCCTGTCTTTGTGGAGGCGAAAATGTGCACCAGCATTTGTTGGATGTTGATGAATCAGACTGCACTGCATGGGGCAGTTTGCATCCCGGACAGACACTTTGACGTGACCGACACTACCCTCTACTTCGGCCTTCAATGGTCCCAACATCAAAGTACAACAGTGTCGATTACTTCATAATATTCATTGGCTTAATTCAATCGAACGGTATTAGTCTTCCAAGCCTTGGTGACTTGGTTTCCAAACTCGGTAACACGAGCCTCTCAAAGCCACAGTTTCGATCCCCTGACCCACCAAAAGCCAAAGACCACATCACTTCTAAAATTAGGAGTAGATTGAATGCAAAAGCAGGCTAGAGACTGGTATGATTGAGGTAGTACGCCCACAACCAAAAGTTCAGAGGACCAAAGTCCGAACGATCCATTAATCCACCATGCCACCAATCTCTGTATGAATGGATATGAAAGGGAAATCAAGGACAGTGGTAACAAGTACACTTAAGGAGCGACTACACACTTTGCATGAGTCACTCACCTCGCGTATTTTCGACATCGCCGACGCCCATTTTTTCCAAAGAGGACGAGGTACTGGCACGTGGGGGGAGGGGCGGAGCGGCGGCGACACCAGCCTTAATGAAGTCTGCCGCACCACTGGCCGACGCTATTGCCTCCAACTCCACCCTAAACTCTGCATCAGCCTCGTCCTCCCGAGGGACACGAGAAGCCAGTGGCATGGGACTTGTTCGCAGAGAGGGTGGCAGTGGTGGAGGTGGAGGCGGTGGTGGCGGTGTAGACAGTGGCTGTGGGGGCTTTGGCGGCAGTGGTGGAGGGGCGCCCGTCTCCATTGGCGGTGCTGGTGACACACGACTGCTGCCCTCAGTCGAGGAGGCGGAACACGATGCACTCAGATGATCGCGTGCTGCAGGGAAAGCACATCAAAACCGCGTGAGCAAGGACAACTTCCAAAGTGAAGCATGCTTAAAGCCATTTGAAAAGGAGCACATTGTGGCCATTGAGGACTAACACGAATGTGAAAAGCCCCTTAGTCTTCGTTTTTTAGAAGGCTTATAATGTTGATGTTGGAAGGTTTAATATGAAGAGCTACAGAGATGGCTAAACAACAGCAAAACAAAAAGTGGGGTCTGGGAGGCGCCTCACCGTGCTTGGACCCACGGCCCAAACTGCCACAGCGTGCACGACTGGGTATCATAGCGGAGGTAGAGAAGTCGAACTTGGCATCGGGTGAGAGGGCAGTGATTGCAAGTAGTTGACGAAACTCCTTGAAGCCCGCCTTCATGTTAATGTCAATTGGGGCGGAGCTCAGCAAATTGCCGATGCGCACCTCCGTTGCTGTCAGCTGGCGATTCTAGTTTAAGGGCAAAAGACGAGCCTGCCACAATGTCACTGTTACAACATGTTTCAATTCTGAGAGCAAATAACCTAGCCGGCAGAGCCACCTCCCCATTTCTGTCTCATTTCCACTTTCCAACTGACCATGTCATTTGACATGGATTCACACGTAATGCCAGCAAAGGGTGATGGCATCTCTTGCGATCTAGACACCTAACACTAGAGTAGCGCTGAGGATGAGATTGAGGCACCATCACCAAGCATTTAAGCGCGTGTTGAATTTTGGAATTCAAAATCCGGTGGAAAGCATCCTGAGAGGTTCAAGTCAAAAGGTGAATGGTGATCCGAGAGAACTAGGCGAATGGTGACTGGTAAGCTTGTTACAACGGAATGACTCATGCTTTACATACCATGGAGGGCTCTGCAGAAGGGAAATTCCGTAAATCGGCAGTAACGCCTTCTCGGGGTTGAATACGCAATGACTGTTGGTACATCAGGTCTTCGAATTCAGTTTCATCCTCTACACCAGCCAGGGTGTGAGGGTCCAGATTTTTTAGGAAATCCTGAAACGAAGGAGCAAAAATGAAGTCCTCCAACGCTTTTACTGGTGACCAGTCGGACAGTCAATGTAGCATTAATCGACAATTTAAGAGATACGTAGGTGTTGTTCAACTTGATTTTTTGTAAGAATGGTCATCCGGAGGAATCGGTAATACACATACTCTGATTCGTTTCGGTGGCATTAGTTCAAACTTTAGTGCATTCAGATATACGTGTAGACTTAGTTGATCGTCACACATATGTGACGACTAGCTCAGAATCCAGACACCACATCTTAAGGTGGTGAGCATGAACTCAAGCGGCTTAGACTCACCTGAATGACAGAATCAGGCTGAAGATTAAAAGGTATATTTTGAAAGGAGAGGTAGTGCTCCTTCAGATCGGCAATCTGGTGGCACTTGGAGAAGTTAATCAGCGGCTCCTCTTCACTGCCTCCGGGTAGGTAGTCAGGCAGTTTGAGTTCCAAGTGAATGAGACGCGTCTTCCCTCCCACCGCGATAAATGGCACCGCGGGTGGGTCAATTCGATGCATCCGGTGTTGGTAGTCGTCAATGTAGTCCTCCGGTGAGGCCAACAAATCCTTCTCCAACATGCCCGCAGGCCGCAACGCCTCCAACACCACGCGGTGATGGGCGCGGGATTTGCTCAGCAGAACCTAGACACGAGTAAATTAGTGCGTGTGACGGTGTTGCAAAAGTTGACTCTATTCAATAAACCCAACGTCTTGAATAACCTTGCAGCAAACGCATACAGCACACCTTTATCCCCTCACATCTGCAGTAGTTTACAATGAAAAACAATGAAACGTTTGCCAAGTTTTACAGTGAAAGCTGCCCTCGAAAGTTTGGTCAGATTTACATAAGCAACAGTGTAGTAGGAGCTGCTCATCGGTGGTGCTCATCATCAGGAGAGTCAGTGGAGGAGGCCAGTGCACGTGGGCTCTTCGTGGGAGAACCTTGTAGCCAAAGTTTAACACATTCAAAGTTTTTAAAAGTGCGTTTCGAAAGCCAAGGCTTGGCCCAATCCAGTTAATTACCTTTTTATATCAGTTGGGATGAGGTAACCACTCAGTGGCATACGGGGGTGGAACCAGACTCGGGGAAAAATTAGAAGGTCCCGTAAGAAGAGACAAAGGAAATAGCATGACACCCAAGTGCTCCAAATGTTTAGTTTTATCACGCTGTTTTTACGAAGAGAAGACTGATATGGGGTATTGTGCGTTCGTGTGCGTATGTGTGTGTGCAAGTGAGAGAGAGAGGAACGAACACCATCGCACCTTGTCCAAAATGGTCCACAAATCCAAGGCAATAATGCGTTTGGGGAGCAACCAAACCCAAAGAGGACACGAGTTAATGCCTGCAAGTTCTGAAAACTATTTGCCGCTTCTTTAAGCCACCCGACGGCACGATCACGCACTGCGGCGACAACAACGGCGGCAACCAATTCCGAGACCAACCAAAAGCCAGCGTGGGCTGGCTGGATAATAAAATCAGGCTCATTTGCATTACATTTTACTGCCCATCGCGACGCTGTTTAGAGCCTGCCAACATTATCCTAACATAATATGAGCTTCTTTTTCAGCCATAACAGGAAAAATGCTGAAGTCAGCTTGACCTTGTAAGGTCACACCGCCTTTCGTAAACACATCTTGAAGGGCATAAAGATCTACTCAAGGTGAGTCTTGAGGGTCCAATTGATTCCACAGTATTCGATGCAAGTGCATCACATTTTGGCTTAAAAAGCCAAAAAGGTGACTGTCGAAAGTGCTATCGTTACAGTGGGGAACTGACTTTCTTCTCTAAGAATCGCCACGCCACAAAATGACTTTCAGCGGACCTCGCTTGACGACATGTTAGTAGCTTTGCAGTCCTTCTTTACGTCAGGAACACACTTTCCTCAAACTTGAGAACAACTCAATCTCATTTCCTCTAACAATGCCGAAATGATGCCAATAAGTGTGGGGGCCCCGGCGTTCAAAGTTGACATCAACATTTGTACTACAAGACCCGCGCTCTCCCCCATACCATGAACAGACGATATCGCTTCCATTTTTTCAAGTTCAAAAAAAGCTACTTGTGATGCTGAATCCAATGAGCACAAGCTAATAAAAATTTATGCCACATCTGTCACGTTTCCTTACATCAGTTAATAAAAATATGACGTCACACATGTGTGACACTGGGAGCGAGTGTTATAATCAAAACATGTAGCGCTGTAACAGGTATTTTAGTCGATAATCGAAAGGAAGGTCCATTGATGTCTCGACTAATTAAAACTAACAGCCCGCATTAAGGCGCATTCTTTGTCAAAACCAACTCACCCTGTCAATCTTTAGCACAATGGGGTGGGCAATGAAGTGGTGAGGTGTAATAAAGCTAAATTTGAAGGAATCAGCATTATGAAACAGCGAACAGCTGTGGTGCCAACAACGGCCCTATGTAGCGAAGTTTTTGACGTAGGTAGTAAACTTCCATCCTAAAGACTTCATGACCAAACTACTGAATTCAAAATACTCGATTTCAGTAGCGTGGATATATAGTAATAGATAAGGAAAAATATTCCCAAACGGCAAAAAAGCTCGCATTGAGCATTAACGATGCCACCCGGTTCACCCCGTGTTTCAACATCATTCATGGCAGGAGAGCTCATCAATGAAGCGGAATATTATAAAGCGCCGAGCGGTGGTAAAGGTACGGACTCACATCGAAAGTCTCCGAGAGTCGATAGACAGGTGAGCTGTGAAGGGCGGCTCTGGCCTCCTGAGTGCCTTGAAGGTTGCCAAGAGCTTCGAAGAGCATGAAAAGGTCCAAGACACGTTGCAGTACCAAAACTCGATCCTCCATACCGCAATGTGACATTATGCTCCAGATTAACCACTTGAGGAACTGGAAGAAATGAAAGCGAATAGGGGTAATGCTTCAATGGGAATTAGTAAGGCGTCCCAATCAATCATTCAGCAAATACGACACTGCTGGCTCCTTCACATCGTAAAGGCTTGTGAAAAGACATATGAACTTGGGGTAAGGATAGAATTTCCTTACTTGACCAGCAAACGGATGCATCAGTTCATTCCCTTTTCACAATCAACCATCGATGGGCATAACGGACTTGTACTGGCATTGCCAGATGACTAACTGGATCCGCCTTACTCTACACCTACGTACTTATCACGGCAGAGAGGTTGGTCCCTGATGCATTCTTTTAGCGATTCCTAAGGAGGATGACGTCGAACCGCCCTTTTTCACAGACGTGCACGACCGCCACGTCCCTCAAGTGCAAGAAGGTGATGGTCCAATCAAGCCTTTAAGCTGTAAATGCTCGTCCACGGAAATGACCCAGGCTCTGAGAGCTTTGAATGGGGGCATCTCGAGTCTTCCGTGAACACTTACTTCAAGAGGCAATTAGACTACTACGCAATGCTTCATTAGCAAGCAAGCACATGCAAGCCAACCTCCCAGATAGGTTAGGAGCAGCTGGAATCTGGTAGCCGACGACAACGTGTGCCACTGCTAGGGTTGGCAGGCGTTCCACCAGTTTAAGATCAAAGACCCACATTTCGACTGTCTAAGTGACCATTCAAAAGACTACCACTAACTGCCTGAAATAAGCAGGAAAACATTACAATTGGAAGGCAAGCTAACAACTTTAACTTCATTTTACTAGGGCTCTTATTTCCCGCCCCCTCCAGCGATGGGCTGTGAGCAATGCCAAGAATGGGTGCCAGTTGGTATTTCTACCTTGGGGGACACATTATTGAGGCAGAATCGAGGATGGGAAGGGTAATGTAGGCGTTATCTCCCTCCGATTATTCCCCCAACCCTCCCATTCGCCACGCACACACACAAACGCTCCCATCCCAAGTGAAGTACAAACCTTCTCACACGGATTACTTAGGACTGCGTTGTGTTCTCCTGTGAAAGTACACCTTTGGCCTCCTTCCCACCAAACGACTGATCGTAACGTTTGTCAGGAAGCTCTCCCCCCGCATCGGTCTAGGTGGAGGTATTTTGGGGAGAATTTGGGGGCAAAATATTTGCCCACCCCTAATCAACGCTGAGGCGGTACACACAAACCAGCCTCCCACCACAAGTCACTCAAACACCTGGCCGAATTTAGTACACAACTCGTTTTGATGCATGGACAACAAATTGGAGGTGTTCGAGGCCTGGTGTGGAATCGCCTGTTGATGGATGGCGTCAATTGGCCCATTACACCTCCCCACGAATCCCCAGTTTATGCGGCTGCAACCGACCTTAAAATTGTTACTCGAACCCGCTATCATAAAAAATTACGACCAATAGCAACACATGACCTCACCATCACCACCGATAAGGGGATTCTTTCCACCCTGACCCAAGTTCCGCGTCGTCCAATTCAGCGGGACGGGCCAAAACCACATTGCACCAGACCTTCACCAAACGGTTTACGAAGCCCTGAAACTCAACCCAAACACCCACCAAGTTCTACCACCAATTTGGTGATATGAATGGAGAAGGAGGAAGGAAGCTGAGGTCACACCAACCTATTGAAACCTTTCTTTACTGTCTATGGCACACGCACACACGCACGCACACACTAATAAACAATCCAGTTACAACAAGACGTTGAGGAGAATAACACCGAGAACCACATGGACTCCTACGGTCACCCAATGGACTTGCCATTTACCTGACAACTTGTAAACTTATCCCACTTTTGGCTATACATTCTCACCAACCCAGCGCCACTGGCAAGCCGTCTTTCGCCTTACCTCAACAGGGAGGACTCGCTTTGTCAACAATAACTTTTGATTGTCAGAGTCTTTTATCGCCAGACTTATTAAGTGAAACCGATAAAAAAAATTGCGCAACTACTTTTGGCAATGAAAACTAAACATTATGGTCAATGGGAATGGGGCCAAGATTGAAATCGCCGATTTTGTTGTTTGTAGTGGGTAAATAAGCACCGATAACAAAAGCTTTGTCCTTTTCCATTACGTTTAGAACGGTTAGTAAGAGTTGACAGTGGTGATATGAACATTGCGCTACACACAAACACACACGTACACACCGGTTTTCTTACATGGGCTAGACGTCACACATGTGTGACACGTGTTCCTCATTGCTTTATGCTAATATGTTGGAGCGAACTATGTTAGCAGAAGATTGGCTCAGCTTAAAATAGCTAAAGTGGGTGTAAATGCACAGGAAAATATCTAATTGAATGAACTTTTTTAGCCAAATGTAGTAATCGGTGTTTCTCCTAGCACCATACAGGGCAGCAATTGGACCTCAAAAGCAACTGAAAGTGCGTCAAACAAAACAATGGCTACAGCGATGCCAGAACTGTGAAAAAGGGAACGTCTAGCAAAATCAGAACAACTGACACTCCGTTACCCTCTCCTACATCACTGAAAAGTACAAGAAAAATAAACGGCTTTAAATGGGAAAACACGGTAAAAAATTGCCACAACGAGGAACAAAACGCCTGTCTGCCTCTTCGTCGTGATTGTTTTCCACGATTTTGTTTTCATGGGGTAGTCTGTGTCAGTAGCCGACACCGCAGACCTTCCACCCAAGTTCAATCCCTTCTGGCGTCTTCCCGACAGCCTTAGGAAACTACACTTATTGGTACTAATCAGGCGCACTTGATATAAAGTCCAGCATGACCGTCTCAGTTGTGATGATTTAGCGGTTATGGGATTCACTTGGAGCCTTTACCTTGTTTGAGAAGTCCAAAGAGCGCCGCATATTGACGCCCCAATTCTTCTCACTTCCATTGACCTCGCAGAACTCAATTAGCGAGTAGAGTTCCCACTCGTGGAGGGTTACCTGGCGAGCCAACTCCAAAGGATGGACCTGGAAAATCAGTGAAAAGCACCTTTTGGTCTGTCGTGGACAATGACAAGACTGAAACATAAATCAAACCAATTTAATTGCTGCATTAAGTGAAGTAAAGAATGTTAAACACACTCACGTTGGTGATACGAACACGATCAAAGGTGAGAGCCAACCCAAGGTCGAGTTTTTCGGGAGCACACTGTCGAATAACCTGCACTACTTTCGTTCGATCGCCATGAAGGCAACGCAATATAGCCAACACATTCTCGGCCAGGGATGGTACTGCATCGATGCCGCCAAGGAATTGCTCCAATCGACGCTGCAGATCTGGATTGTCGGCGAAATCGACCTTGAAGTAGGGAGGATTCCGCACCCACTTCTTGATGAAACTTAGAACCCTGAAGGGTAGGGAGGAGACAAATGATCAAGCATCCTTTCGATCAGCGTCGGCCGCAAGGTGAATCAGTCAACAGTGAGCCAGAAGTAGTGAGCCCAAGATCTCATAGACACTTATTTCCCACTAGGCAGTGCATGGAACTTCCCGAAGCCCCTCTTCAGCTGAAATCGCCTAGCAATGAATGCATTCATATGCCTTCATGCACAGTTGTGAACAGACCTAGGGGAGTCAGTTTTTAAGGGGCCAAGTTTGAATTATGCCTAAGGCAGTGAAAGCAAAGCGACAGAAGGCTCTAAGAAGTCGCCCTACCTATACTGGATGCGCCGTTTGTAGGCAGAGTTGAAGCGCAGCTCCATGCATGGCACAAGGGAAGCAATATCGGAGAAGGACCTCGCGTTGTTGTTGATACTGGAATCACTCGTGCTGCTGGTGGTATTGTTGACTAACGATGCACGAAACTCGTGCTCAAAGTCCGGCTGCGGCACGTTAAATCGCTTGATCAGCAATTCCACCAATTCAGAGGCTGTTAGGTACCGACGATAGGTCTGCAAAAACAATTTCGACAGTTAATCTCCACCCGATTTTAGGATGCTATCAAAGGTACTGTGGCAATCTACTTGTAGAAAAGTGCGGATAGTTCGACTGTCAAAGCACGTATGGGAGGTGATTCGTTCAATCAACTTGTTGATGGTGGCAGCTCGAATCACGGCAATCTCCGCACTACTGTCCGTTCTCGGCGGTTCAAAGAGAATATTGTTGGAGGCATCGGGTCTCGAGAAGCTGTAATGCAAAGGGAGACAAGTCCATCTCATCTCTTTCCATACATGTGAGCATGTAAAAGCACATCTGTGGAGCTCACCAGTACTGATCTGGATCGGGGAGGATTAAGGGGATCTCTTGTTTCGGTAGCTCACGAAGGTAGCGTTGAAAGATGCTATAAATGGAAGAGAGGGTTTAGGCAATAGTCAGCAAGATTGTGGATGAACCTCCCACCTTTTTCGCTGAATGCCAATAAGCGTGGCAAGCCAATCAGCCTTCTCCTGGGGAGTTTTGAGGCTGAAAATAATGCGTTTAGCAGGCGCGGAGGAATTGGCGATGGTTTCACCGATATACGCGCCGGTGGACGCGGTGGAAGTGGCAGGAGCATCGCCAAAGAGGGTATTGAGGGTAGTGGATGAGCCGGAGAGTCGATGGGCAGGTGTCTGAGCGAGGGAACCGAGATTGACAGCACTGCCCTGTTTGGGTAGCGATAGGGTTGAGAAGGGTGGGTGTTCAGGTTGCGTATTCGACTGATCCGACTTCATGCTCTGGTGGTGACGCGACACTACTATCACATCGCGCCAGCACTCCAGTTCAAACAGAAAGGCCGCCTCTGTACCGGTAAAGACAGTGCGACAAAGTAGTACAACACTGTTTAATCGACGATTTAGGCATGCAGGTCTGTAAATCTGATACGATTCTGCCATCGTATTGCTCTTATGACTTTTTTATGACGCCCATGGTCTCTCAGCCCTTCAGCCCTTCAATTAGGAACTCTTTTAGCACGACTCCAGCTCCACCCCCTAGGACTTCAAACTGGCGGCAAGGCCATGACTCTATGAGATAGGCTGGGGGAAAGAGTTGAGGAGATTAAACCCAGAGCGCGGACAAAGTGTCCTCGGTTGGCTTTTCGGAGAGCAAGAAGTGTTAGGCACGAGAAGAGCAGGAGACACTCTTTAGTCTTACCACCACTATCAGGGTTGACCTGCATCCCCAGATCAATGAGGTGGAAGTGAGCCAAATGGACACCCTTTTTGAGGATCAGGCCACTACCGGAGGCTGCTGAGTTAGAAGAGGAGGGATTTGTCAGGGCTGCAGCTGCTGCCATGGCGACGTTGGTAAGAGTGTTACCACATCCTCGACGCTGCTGCCCGACACGTTTTAGTAGGAGAAGACAGTCGGTGAAGAGGTAGGCCACACGATCGGAGAGACCAGTTTTGGATGGATTCTGCCGCACTTGAACTACACCAGCTGAAAGAGAGAGAGGCCTCAACATACACGAGGTCAAGATTATCATCCAGTAGGTCGATCGTCCACACTTGTGGGTGCATCGTCGATAAACGCAATTGGTAAAATGCATTAACCCAGTGTAGTTTACACTACCCTCCCAGATGAAACCAATGAATGCGATGCAATTCGAGCTCTGTCCTTCGAAAACCCGCCTTCAAGTCAATTCCAAATAGAAATCATCAAATATGCTATGATATTTGGTAGGCGGAATCAAGTGGAGTGATTCCATTGATGAATCACCAGTTGGTGATAAATCACAATCAAAAACTCTCCGTTTGTGGCTATGACGACGAGTCACGTGCCGCATTTGGCAGGTTAAACTTGGACATGCACGGTGTGTAGGACTAAGCCAATCGTTCTCATCCACCCACGCGCATACACTAACAGTAGATGACAATGGACTTCAAACATTTGACTCCTTTCCGAACCACCTAACTGCATAGCTGAATTGCGAGGAGAAAGGTCCTTTACACTTTCCCCCTTTAGCTTTAGTTGCCCACCGCGCACATCCAAGGCACACACTGCTTCATCCCTGGGCGATTGTGCTTGCCCTGTGTGCGTGTATGTGTGCAGTGCACAGCAAAAACAACTGTTCACTAATGAATTGCTCCATTTCTGGAGAGGCGACAGCAGTTAAAACTGAGATATACATGCCCTCAACAACTTGACTGGGATGAAGATCAAAAGGAAGGCAACGAGAGACCGCTTACCTTGCCACACGACAAAAACCAACCTGTGAGGTCTACACGTTAATGGGAACAGAATTCAAGGGCAACGGGCGATGCAGTCTCATCACCCTCGCACCTCTTTGATGATAGTTTTTCAAGATACAACTGATGCCAATCGCCTTTTCCTGGTATTAGCAGTAAACAACCACAAGTCAAATCAAAGTGTGAGGTACCTCCGACACAGCAGCCAAGTAATCTCATTCCTTGGGAAATTTCACAACGACAAGGTGTGTATCTATCAGATATTCATGTGTGGACTGCCAAGAGTTGGATACCTATTCAGAGAAGGCAAAATCTACAGATTCCACCAATCAGTAGCTGAATACCACATCGCAGTACATGACTGGGCTTGAAGTTCCATTCAAGAAAAGGCTATACCAGGACAAACCGTCCCATGCAAGCATTAGTCTACCGCCTTTATAGGGTATGGGTACTGGCTTACGCCTCGACAGTGTGAATCCAACTACTACATTCCTCTCTAGTGCCTACCAACAAGGTTCCAATTTAACCTGAAGCTCTTCGGTAGGATAACACCTGATTCAAATATTAAGAATTTGACGTGCTGCCCAAATCATCAGAAGATTAAGTGAAAGCAGCAACACTTCGCCTACACATGATGTAGTCGTTGACAGAGAGTCGGCAGTGCGCCACATCGCAATTACTGCTGCTGGTGTTCTTCGCGGCAGCGATGACCTCGGCCAGACGGACGCGAGCTTCCACAGGAAGGAGGAAAGCCGGTTTGGTTGAGAGAGGAGTCTCGAGGAGGAGGCTCAATCGTGGCAGATGAGTGTGAACCCAAGCCGCAGTCTCAGTAGCGTGGGCCAGCTCCTGTGCCACCGATTTGCGTGTCTTGTAGAGCATCGAAGCGGTGTCGCGCAGGATAGCCTGCTCTTGAGCATCCTGATGTGGGAAGGTGCACAACTCCTAGCAAGCGGGGGAAGGGGGTGAGGATCAAAAGAGGAGCTCCTCATCACCACCAGTGTCCGGGAAAAAGTGAATAAATTGCGCCAGACTGTTGTCCAAATGTAAAGTCATTTCACACATGTCACTTTCAAAAGATGAAACGGCAATAAGATCAACTTCCACAATCACTGTCAAAGGTCAAAATTTTGAGTTAGAAGATGCCCCCACGAATAATAAGCAACGATTCGAACGATATCAAATTACGAGTTGACAAGATGCATCCCCTCAACCTTCAGAATGCATCTCACATTGCCACAGATTCGGAGGTTTGGCTATAACACATGCTAAATAAAACACCACATTGGTAGGCGAACGTTCTGCCCAGGCTTCCAAGTTGTGGAAAGGGAAAGCAAACCTTCACATGAATCGTGTAAGCCGATAAAATGGGAAGTGGTTGCCTTTAGCTTGACATAACGTGAGGTCTTCCCACTACAGATCAAAACAAAAACACGGACAAAAGCATCCAAAAAAGAAAGGAATCCTGATTAATGAATCAACATTACACCACAAAGAAAGAATTGTTCTGCCACCCTTCCAGCTGCATGATCACCGCTCTGGAAGACACTTTATAAAACAGTATCTTGCAGCCATTAGCGGCAATTTGTAGGAGTAAGATGAATTTGCGATTGCCACGAAAAGCCAGCGAAAATTGGACCGACTAAGCGGAGAAGGGGAAGTTGCCTAGCCCAAGTGACTGGAATGGAGATTAACGCCATGACTTAACTGTTAGACCAGATGAAATCAATTTGACCACATTGGAGAGTGCACACAATCCCGATCCAAAAAGAGGCGACAACGCTCACCAGGACGCGGTCAATTGCATTTTTGTCACTGGAGTTGGCGTAGAGGCTAAAAAGGCTCAGCGCTTCTCAAGTAGGACAAGATTTGTTTAAATTCGAGATCGGGTGAAACATTTCAGCCTCAGTTAGGCATTTGTTCTGTAGAAAAAAAGTCCAGCACTTTCGTAATCCATCATCAATTTGGTCTTCCAGACACCAGGAGGCGATTATCACGCTTGCAATTGCAAGCTAGTCAACGACCACCTTCGATGTCGCCTAAAAATGGTCCCTCCAACCCCAGCATGGTAGCGTGCATAACTCGTGGTTTCGCAGCCCTTCTAATTTTGGCTACACTGACTTGTAAACCGTGGACATCAGTTGGTTTAGAGTTCACACGGGTGTAACAATTTGGTGGCTGTGATGCGACGTCGTCTCAACATTCGCTCACCAATATGAAGACGTCTTCTTTGTTCATCAAGAAAAGTCCTGCAAGGCTACTTGCTCTCCATAAACTACACCTTGAATGGGAGACAACAAACGAATTCGATTATGACCTCTGCTATTCTCCACAGCGTTTAATTAAGAATAGATCTAAATTCATCGTATTATCGAGAAAAAGGCGCATTAAATAGGCTCGCCAGATGGAGTATCCAAGCCACCGGCATGATCAGCACTACACTTAGGCAAGCACCCAAAAAATTCGAAAAAGCCATTATTATTCCCACTGGTGTCGATGGGGTTCGGTTTCACATGAATTCATTGGTGATAGAGCAGAACAACCAAAGCATGATATTCATTTAAGAGTGAACGTGATGCCCACTCTCACTTATCAAAGTTTGCTAGACAAAGGCGCTCACATTGAGTAGGTCCGCCAGATAAAGTATCTGATACACTGGCATGAGAAGCAACCGCGGGAGGAGATATCTAAACGCGATGACCATTTGACTACAAGTGCGTGAGCCACCGCCGTGGATGGGACCGCTGCCCGCACCTGGCGCGATGACAACTTGGGGCGCTGATGGGACACTAGGAGGCGACCGCTCCCCGGAACTGGAGGACGAAGTGAGCAGGGTAGGTGACTTTGTTGATGAGAGGCGTCGAAACACCGAGTGAGAGAACAGACCACCACCACCTCCGCTGCTACCACTGGTAGAGAGGTGATGACTCGTTGACATGGCAATGGGCTCGGGTACTGTCGCGGTGCACAAAGGACAAGTGTGGGGATCAGCAAAGCGCATTTCCAAGTCGGGCATATGGCGAAGGGAGACCTAGTGGTGGGAGGAGAGAAGATGAATTGCACTGCTCTACAGGTTTCGACTCTACGATGGCATTGGTCACTCTAACTAAAAGTCAGCCTATTCAACCACACCAACGCGGCAGCTAATAAAGCATAACACTGACGGTGGGAGCTTGGATCTTCGCACTGTTCCACTGACGACTTTCTCTAAATCGTTTAGAGCTTAAGTAAGAAAATCACTTCCTACCTCGATCGGTCAATATCAAGAATGGCGAAGTCAGTCAAAAAGTCTAGGAGGGCATTA
Organism: Taenia pisiformis; assembly: GCA_023968675.1. Taxonomy (NCBI): domain Eukaryota; kingdom Metazoa; phylum Platyhelminthes; class Cestoda; order Cyclophyllidea; family Taeniidae; genus Taenia; species Taenia pisiformis. The sequence continues at coordinate 10,436,839 of CM043733.1, read as the reverse complement.
ATAAAGGTAGGGGTCAGTAGCAATCAGTTCAATCTTTCCAAGTTGGAATTCAGCATGATCGTACCCTTTTCGGGGGAGTGAAAGGTCATAGTCAAGATAAAAAAGGCAAATAAACCTAAGCCTTGCGGCCGACGCCAGTTTTTGGACTGAGGATCAAAGACACTGTATAGTCAGACAGCAGCTCCAGTAAAGGTAGGCTGGATTATGATGCGTTGGCATTAAAGTCTACAAAGATCACCATCAGGTGCTATGCTGTCGAAACAAAAGCCTTTCAAGTTACGAACAATAGAGAGGGTAGTTTGAGCTCATGATGCTTGAACGGGCACGCCCAGTTCCACCAGTCGATGTCAGAATCCAGGATTTCCCAGAATAAGCCATCCCAAGGGGATTTGAAGCACAAAGCGCATCGAACTTCCAAGGGGGATGTGACAAAACTGAAGCAGATTGCACCAAAGGTAGTCTGAGCCCAAAGAGATGGCGCGTACCTGCCTGTAGATGGTGTTTATCATCCGTCGGTGGCTTCTGCGGAGGGCGAAGAAAATTTTGGGGCACTCGGACAGCACTGAAACCCACTGATGACAGTCGCTGGAGAAGAGAGTCTCTGCGTAATAGGCGAAGCCCTGATACAGGTCCTCTTCTGCCGGTTCCTTTAATCAGCAAAAAACGAGGAGACATCTCACCAATCGTATTAAATGACAAAAAAGTTGTTGAGATTTTTGACATACCTCAGTGAAGTGCATTGGTGCTATCATTATCAAGAAGCAAACACGCGTGTCGGTACATAGGTGCGAGACTCGCATTGGAGTGATCTGAGCTTTTCTACTTGACAACCTACTTCCCACTTGGTTCCCAACCGGCAATTTGGTATCTTGTGCTATACGGTGTCATAACACACCGATTTGACAGAAACAGTTCGAACAACTTGAGTGATTCTGATGGTGAATTTGCCAGCAATGATAGATCAACGTCAGAAGGATCCTCTGCTCTTGATAGCGGTGGGGAATCAGGTGCCCAGTGTTGGGTGTTAGCACAGGTGGAACGATGTGTTCGCACCTACACAAACTAATGTAAAAAGTTGCGACAGAAGCCAATTTAGCTATGAATCGCATCCGCAGGTACAAATACCTTATGGCAATACGCCTGTCCTCCGCCCCATTCCGCATAGACCTCTATTTGCCTTTGTGTTTTGCGTTACCGGCCCAATTGGCCAACGATACAGCGCGAAGACTCTCGGATAGGACTACTTCTAGCAAGGCGGCCCAAGACCACGCATCCCATACTGCAACAAACATCACACACGGAGGGAGGACATAAAGCACCTGGTTAGGGATGGAAATGACGCCCCCATTCGCGAATCCACCCGCCACATTCCCTTGATGATAGTTCTCCAAGTTGCATATGATTCTCACTCTTAACTGAACATTAGCATTGGTCGACCACATGACCGCATCCCCGAATAACCACCAGACGACCAGAAAACGTGACTGAAAAAAGCCGAAGATGATCAAGACTGGGCTTTGCGCTTTTGGTGATGAAATGCTTGCTAACAATGTGAATGACAATGTGGTAGCGTATTGGGAAAATTGATAATTTAGGTGGTAATGGCAGAGGCACAAAACACACACCACGAAGGACCACACGAACTAGCTTAAATAGTTTGCATGCAGTGCAGTGAAATTCTCCAAATCAAATCCGCTTTTTGCCGATTTTAGAGTTCCTTAGAGTCAGTTGACACACCCTTTAGCACATTTAGACCAGAAATGGTGTTGCAAATCAGAACATTTACATTCTCAGCCACAAAATGGGGCTCAATCATCCATTCAGAGAAGTGTAGCTTTAACAATCGACGACTTGTCTCACCGTCCGGAAAGCTGGACGGCAATAAATCGAACTTTAAAACACTTCATTTCCATCGGGAAGGGAGAACAGAGCTTCCCCCTCTCCCCCACCCCCCCCCGTTCATGCGCCCCACGCAATGGACAGAAGCCAAATTGCATAGTCTGAGAGACAGCAACACCGTAGTCCCAGTGTCACGTGATGTCTTTCACGAAAATAAAACCCACTACCTCAGACAAGCGACCAGCGTACGCTCTTGTTTGGATGCCACGCCCGCGTCCGTAAAGCGTCCGGTATGTGCTTTGAGCTGCCGCCAATCTAGCGACAGCCCATGACAGAAGTCGTGCTGGGACATGGTTACTGTGTGGACTCCGCGACCGTGACAATGCTTCGAATGCATAAGAATTTGAAAAAAAAGACATGGGATTGTCCGAACATGATAAGTCTAATTTCAACTCTCAAGAATTCAGACCCATAACAATTTATGGTTTGAAAGATCTTAAATTTGCCTTACGATGCTTTAAATGGGCCGAAAACGGCTGAATGAACGTGGCGGCATTTTAGGTGTCACAATATCGGCTCGAATATACTTCTCAGTACTTCGGTGCCTCAATTTATGGCAAAGCAGATCGGTCCAAGGGGAGTAGTTGAGGAGGAGAACGAGAACATTAGACACAATGGCAGTGCGAAAAAGGAGAAATTGTCGCGCCAGCTAAACACTTTCGTACTTTGGCGATTTAAAGGATTGGAGGAAGGCGAATGGATGTTTGCTGAAATTGTTTGAGGTCAGGTATGAATTTTATTGCTTCAGTGTTCCAAAGGGAAATGAGAGAATGAAATTCAGTGATGTATCAAGACGGAGCGAAAATTTCGCATCCAACCACCTAGCAAATAACGAAGGAGTACCAAAGGTAGGGAGAAATGGAATAAGAGGAACAAACCTGTAAACAGTAGTTGAGGAGATGCGCAGTGCTATCGAATATATCATCCGACACTTCGGCCAAGATATTGAGATCACCCACAAGGCTCTTGGCCATCTTGAAAACAGCAAGCGCAGAGCTAGCCGCTCGGCCAAGATCGGTGTTGGCAGCAGCAGTAGCGGCGGACTCACCACTGAGGGTGGTGAGAATGCCCAAGAGGGGTTCAAAGAAGATGCGTGTGACGAGGCTGAGAGACCAGTTGGAGGTCTTGAGGAAGGCCTGGAGGTCACGCAAGCATCCCTCATAAGTGTCAGTGTTACGTCGCACCAGCGGCACCCTACCACTCAACAACTCCACCGGCGATGTACCCAACAGGCTGAAAATGTGCTGTCAATGGTGTACACAAAGGAGTGATTGTTTTCGGTAGGTCAAGCTACTTGGTTTAACGGGAATAACACATACAATGCCTTCGGATCTTACGGAAGCGTCAAGCCAAGTCAACTTCTTTGAAATTACAATGCGTATAACTTGGGGTATGCAGCAATAAATACAGAATTTAAGGTAGGTGATTGTTTTGGCAATTACTTCACACACAATACTTATCAGCCCACAGCCCAACGAAACTCAGATTAGACACGCTTCGAATGAATGATGGAGCACTGAGTTTATCAGCAAACCTATTAGTGCACATGGAGGAAGAATTACCTGCATGGAAAAACGATAGAATGGGAGCTGACGGCACCCACGTTGATTAAACAATAAAAAACCTTATTGTACTAAACAATGTAAATTAGTAACTAGGTTATATTTGTCATAGGAATTCTGGAAGCTACCTAATGTGATAGTTCTGTTTATGCAATCGTTGTACTGACGAGCTGCCTATGAATGCTGACTTCATTGCTGTATTACCAAGGTGAGTGGCAGTGTACTTAAGGGTTGCTCATATCCATCCAGAAAAAAAGGCCTACACAATTCAATCAAAATGCATAAATTTGAGAAAAACCCGGATAAACATGCATAAATTAGGAAGTCACAAACCTGTATATCCGTCGAAGTAATGGCGCATTCAGAGAGCACTCCTAGCTCAGAACGATAGTTAAGAGCGGTCTAAGAGAGAAAGTGTAGACGAAACTACATGAAACCCACCTGTACAATACTGCTGAGTATGTGTTCGAGTATTTGAACAAACAAGTAGGTTGTACTCGTGTCCACACGACCATCAATGATCCGCATATTGTTCATGATCTTTTCAGCCACCGGCAAAGCAGACTGCTTTTTTCCACGCTTTTCGGCAAGTACTCGATATTCATCCAACTGCTTATCATCTAGAAGGTAAACAATGCTGCTTGAAAAATTGGTGAAACATAAATGCAGAATAAATTTGGCTACTGACTTTGCAGATGAAAATTTGACTACCACAATCCGGAAAATTTAATGTCGTTACTTAAATGTGGTTGTCACTAACCACCTAGGCCGTTTAAAAACAAACCTCCAGGAGGCAGACATCGCATGCTCATTTGAATGCTCCGAGCTCTATTATTGCATTAACGGCATAAACCAAGGCAGCTACTTGTAGGAAAAACAAACGCTAGATATGCGGAAAAACGGTTGACAGCATGTTTGTGAGCAGCGAAATAACATGAGGAATGGAAAAAAACGTCTACCTGGTCTGATTTTTAGTGGGAGACTAGTCACAACGCGCGTGCACAACTCCGTAACAGTCAGGGGGATAGATGGCGTGGATAGGCATCGGACATAGTCGAGAACGTTCTCCACAATGCAAGCCTTGGCAAAGGGTTCAAAGCGCACGGACCGCGGCATAGCGAGAAGTCCAATGATTGAGTCACAGGCTACCTCCAGTAAATTGGGATGAAATATTCGACTGACAGTTGCAGCCGATTGAAGGGAGGTGGAGAGAGAGGGGTTCACACAAACATAATGGCAGGAGGACAGTTTTGTAGCCATCTCCTACATTCTGGAAGGCAGTTACCAAGTGTTTAAAAAGCCCGTTCCGAATTTCGACTTACTCATTAACATGCCAGACGAAAAGCACAACGCAAGAAGTAAATAACAAAAAAATATGGTTGCGTGGGTTCTAAGAAGGAATCGTTGAGCCAATTTGGAGAAGACCACAAATACATGACTATTCAAGACTAAAGGAGCGAATTTGGTTTGAATGAGAGCATCATGACAAAAAAATGAAAACGTGCATTGAAAATTTACAACTAAAAAACGATGACAGCCAAAGGCCACCTCAAAATGATAATACCAAAACACACATTTTAAAGCCAGTCAAAGGCTTCAAGAATTTACCTATTTTATTAGTTACATTCGAGAGTACATTAGGACGCACTCAATGAGGAGCCGAAACCTAACATAGCAAGTTTCCACTGAGGCATCACACAAGAGTTCCCCTCGCGATAGCATCAACAGCATTTAGTTGCGAATCATGGTTGCTTTAAATTAAAGATTACGCACTGCACCACTAAATAAATGTTGGAAAATGATTTTAATCGTACGAAACTTAATTAAATGGTTATTCGCAAAAAAGGGGTTTATAGGAAGCATAGTACTTAAAATGATTATATCCATTGCCTTCAAAATGATAAATCCCATATACTTTTGAAGCAGTTGAATGCACAGACTATTAATATTCTCAAAGATATGACAGATTGAATTTGTGCATTTTGCAAGATAAACTTACAAAATTAGCAAGACCATTGGCTATTGAGGAACACTGCTATGGTGCTTGCATTTATTTTTTTAAGAAAAAAGAGACGTGAAAGACGCACTTGAGTTCAAAAATGAACTTGATGAGCAGAATCAAAATGAGCATTAAACATTATGCTGCTTCGTACACAAATCGCCTTGGTATTCCAGTGACGTATCAAAACTCCATGCATCAGGACTTTTAAGCATTTTCCTTTGCTCATAGCTGGCCCAACGTTCATTACATGCACCATAAAATTCATAAAGAAGATAATACAAAAGAATGCGAAGTTTCGTTAAAAAAGTAGTTAGGAGAGGTCAACTTAATACCTTAATCGATGAGTGCAATATTAACCTCTTCCCACACACGCGATAAGGGAAATCGGGATGACTCAAGGGTTTTATTGTTTTGTTATACATTGGGAGTTACTCAAAGACGGAAAAGGCGCAACAATAGCGCAGATCATTTGCCTCCGGAAAGCGGTTACGTTTGAGGCATCGCCCGAAGGCCACCTTGTTTCACCACGTTACAAAAGCCGGAGCACCAAAGTAGTACCCCAACCATGCACCAGAACTAAGCATAAAATTAACGTATCAAAGTTGCTGTAGCGTTCCGAGCATCCCTAGAAGACGATGAGAAGTCTAAGCATGGATCAGAATACATGTATTTAAGATAGGGAGAATAAGAGCTGCTGGTCTGGCTCGGGGGCCATCCCACGCAGCTAAGGTCCAAGACAGCAGCCTCAAGTGTTAAGGACTACCTAACAGTTCAAACAAACAAAACACCACAGTTGTTTGCATTAAAAGGCACAAGTTTACCACTGGATAAGTTTACCCCGTGCAAGTGGATTGCTTGGTAAAATGCAACATAAAACCAAAATATAAAACTTTTATCTAGCCTTTGTGCCATTTAGGTGTTAAACTGCTGCGAGCAGACTAAAAATGCCACCTGACGGTGCAAAATGGACATTTTAGGTGAGAAGCATCCAAACCGCATTAGTCCGATGTTTCCCAAGCACCTTTTGACGGCTGGATCTGGTGTCCTAATGCGCCGATTCTAATCCTTGTTATTGTCTTAACGACCTAGGCTCTTCGCTCCGAGATTAACAGAAGCGAGAAAAGCTTCACACAGAGGCTCGGGGTGGCTTGTGGCGCCTTTCTATCCCACCTACTAGGATTAGTTACACGAGAATAGTTTTAGCACTTCCGAGCACCGAATTCAACGCGTACCCTGCGAGCATCCAACCGGATTGCGCACACAACCGACAATACAACTGCAGCAGCTTAGTAAAACAAAAGAATTAATTGTAAAAATACCGTACTAAGATAGAAATCTTAGTAAATATCACGGCTAATATTTTAGCGCACGTACCTAATTACCTTGTAGTCCTCTTTCACCTTCTCCATAAACGGAATTTAAAAAATTAATGTTTATTGTTTTACTCTTCATTTCACCATTGTCGTAACATGCACAGACAAGTACGACTTTCCTTCTAGGGGTGTCAAAAAATCATCACAAATGAGGGACTATGCAACAGGGGTGCTTCAACTAGCTTTGATCACTCCAATTTACAGACAGTGGATGCGATTCAAATCAGCTCTGAAACAAAATGGATACCACAAAAGCCAACAAATTAGTGGTTCATTGGAGTCAGGGTGAGGAATGGTCCTATGTGTAGTCGAAATCTGCGAAGTAGCGCCGATTATCTTCGGGAGAGATCGACCGCTCGGCCGGTGTGAGTCGAGGCAATTCACTTGTGTAGCGTTTGTCAAAATTTGAAACATCCTCTATATCTACCTAAAAGGCGCAATAAAATCCCTCACCTACCGATGCATGATAAGCACATTCAGCTTAGTTTGGTGAATTGCCTCAAAGCTCGTGCAATCAGATTGGGATAAAAGCTTTTTTAGGGCATTTATCTCGATCAGCGACTATTCGCTCTTATTAATGACAATGGAAGGTGGATAGGTACGAATTGGCCTACGAGTCGCGGGATGAACGGCGGTTTAATCCGATTCGCGAGGAGAGCATCAAAGTCGAGATTTGAGAAGAAGGCATGCCTCTTGATGTCCGCAATGCCTGCCGCGGAAACGCCCAAACGTCGACTAGGATCCTTTATCATAAACTGGCTAATTATGTTTGCAGCTCGTGGGCCCACGTAAAGGGGGATTTTGGGCTCGTGGCGCACTATGCTGTTGTAGATGTCATCCTCCTGTGGGCCACAAAATGGGCACTGAAAGAAATGAAGGACATTCACTAAAAGAGTCAAGCACGGACCATAGCCCGAAGTGGAAGGTGCTCTTGAGATCTGATGACCGCTGCTGTTGTGCTATAATCACCGAGTTCTCAGGTCGTCTCTCTTCTGCCTATCCCAATAGGACGGTTTCATTACCAAAACATAACGCGTCACTGTGCACTGGATTTGTCAAGGACGTGGGAACGTCTAGAAAACTTGTACCTGCCTTGCAGGGCCTACGAGTTACGTCCGAAGCTGTGCTGTGTTTTGGAATGAGTTCTAGGCTTTCCTATGCCACGCATGCCTTTGTCATGCTCATCCCCATTGTCACTTTTGATGGTCAGGTAGACTACTAGAGCCGTTAACAAAGCACCCCATCGACAGTCGCTTGGTGCCCTTAAATGGGGTCGTGGCTGCACTACCATCCCCCAACATTAAATCAGTGATCAGCCTCTGAGGCGACTCACCTTGCCGACAATCATTTCGTAGATGAGAACACCCAGACACCACCAATCAACAGCTCGGGTGTATCCATTGTCGGTGATCATTTCGGGCGCCACAAATTCCGGCGTTCCACAAAACGTGCTCGTCTTATCATTCGGTCCCATGTTCTCTTTACAAAGCCCGAAATCAACCAACTTCAAGTAGCCGTATCCAGTGAGCAGTAAATTCTCCAACTTCAGGTCCCTAGAAGACGCGACAGATTGGAGGCCTCGTTCACTTACCTATACATGATGTTATTGAGGTGGAGAAACTCCAACGCCAGGACTACGCAAGCTGCATAGAAGACGGTGCGCGCCTCATCGAATGGTCCACTTTGGATGTGCTGCATCAAATCTCCACCGGGCAAGTAATCCAGCACGATTACAGCATAATCCTACCACAGAAGTGGGACACAATTAAGCGGCAATTGATAAGTCCACCTCCAACAGGCCCTCGTCCTCCCTCCGCCAGCCAACTTGCATTGACTGGAAGAGCTAGGCGGTCGGGGTGTTCCTTACCTGCGGTTGGAAGCAAGCGATCATATGGACGAAGCAGGGATGTCGCGCCTCCGTTACGAGTTGGAGGACACGTTTTTCAATTTTCATACAATCCACACAATTCTCCCGCAGCATTACCACCTTCCCGAAGGTCTTCAGCGCAAAGTACTCATTAGTCTGTCTGTGCTCAGCAAGGAGGACCTTTCCAAAACTCCCACGACCCAGCACAGCCACTAGACGAAAGTCTTCAATCTGCAGCTTAAATTGCACCGGCTCGGGCGCTGTAAATGAGGTGGCTAAATTTAAAACAAACATGCACATTACTTTTTCATCAAACGTTGGGGGGAGGGGGGGGGTGGGAAGGGCAAATAAAAACGCAAATTCCATCTCCTTTAAGCATTATGCTTACTCTTCAAAAGAATTGGTGTCGTGTTTTAATTAAGGCGAGTTATTCAAACAAAGAAACTCAAGGTCACGTGCTTACATTAGAGTGAAAGGTTTGTATCGTTTTTTAAACTTTTATGCATAAGAGATTAGTTTGTTACATTTATTGGTAGTCTGTGCTGATGCGTTAGGATGGAGAAGGCGAAAGGGTGGGCGGGACGAGGGAAGAGGAGATCGACTGAGGAGGTGCATGAGATTTCAAATTAACTCGCAATATCTTTTAGTAGAATATTTATTTATTTGACGTTTGTTTGTTTGCTTAGGAAAGGAGTATTGGGAGTGATAAGGTGGTAGTCATTTTGACAGATTTCCAACAGTTCAGCCGTCTACTGACCGGTGCCGCTGGAAGTGACGGAATGCGAGTCGCCACCACCACCGCCACCACCACCGCCGCCGCCGCCGCTGGCTGCCATTAACTCTTTCACTCGTTGAGAAATGATTTCGCCGCGTTGAATGGGATGAGTTGAACCGCCTTCCCGTCCACCTCCTAAAATGGAAGTCATGGATGGTGGAATTGCACCGCTCTCTCTAACTTGAGCACAGAAATGGACACGATACCAGCAAATGGTGTTCCAATGGCAGTTTGCGGTGGCCGCTGTGATCCTGGCGCCGCCTCCGTCTCTCCGGTGCGTTGTCTACCGCCTATGGAACTGTGGGTGCGTTTGTCGGCAGAAAGATTTTGATAGTGCGAGTCCACCACCTCCTTCCAGCCAACTGGAATTAAGGAGGGAAGTCAAATCTCAAGTTCACTTCCGTTGGGGTCAAATTTATCACACCCAGCCAAGCTAGTCGCCTTCTACCGCCAGGAGGCGCAGAAAACCATTTCATAATTGCCTACCGGGTGGTGGTTTTTGGTTGGCGAACTCGTCAAAGCTCCGGGAGGATCGTTGGTGATTCGAGCCCAAACCGCCGAAATGGTGATCTATGAATGAGTCCATATTCTCCATTTGTTTGCTTGGTGTTTGTGGCAGTTCTGTTGGAAGAAAAAGAATTGGCACAGAAGTCGGCCTGTCAGCATCACTTCAAGGAAACGCTTCTGGCAGAAAGACATTTTGCATCCTCGCCTTAGAGACTGGAACGGGGGCTAATTCGTGTTGGTTCTACGGTAAGACGCTACTTAAAGGCACCGTCAATAGCTGGGGATCTTCAACTTTACCTATTTGCCCATAGAATTATTCGAAAGTGGAACAAATACCTTGAGACGTTGTCGGCGGCTGCTGGAATGTCGGAGGAGGTCGTTCCTGCGTACCCATTGCCCTTGCGCCTGTTCGGGGTTGCAGGGATGCATATTTGCGTGTATTGCCTGTTTAAGACGTTGAGAAAGGTGTCTCGGAGTCAAAGTCACAGAGCAGGAGGGACAGGGGCGCGATCGCGTGAAACTCACCAGCACCAGGGGCCGCATTGCCTCGGCTCACAGGCTGCGAGTCCATATTTAGGCACTCTGTTAACTCCTTCAATCTCTGTTGAATGAGACTGCCAACATGGACGGACACTTGTTTAGAAAGATCAAATTGCGGATCAACATTGCCTATAGGAGGTGGAGAAACATTGACAGTGTAAAAAACATCGAAGAGGCATTTGAAAATCCACGCACTGAACATGCCTGTTTCCAGAACCTTAATGGGCAGTCGACAAGCGCAATCTAGACGCGTTTTCATTCAAGCATGCCGCCATCTGCAATTACTTCTTTTAATTGCTTATATAGAAGATACTCAGCATCTTCATTGAGTTTTAAAGCCACCATTTCGGGCGTCACATATGTGTGACACAAGTGGCCAATGCGTGCCTGAGACTTAAGCAACTTTTCAAACAACTTGCCGTTCTGCGATGACGAGGGAGCACCAATCCTCTTATTAAATCCCACGTTTTCGAATGATCTTGGTGGCGATGGGGTCGGTGGTTTTGGCTGCGGAATGTCCTCCTTTTGGACTCTTGACGGCTGTTGGCTTGGCATCAAGTTGTTGCCTTCTACCCTCACGAAGGGTCCAATTCCTTGAACTAAGAGAATTGTTTAAATGGACGGGAATTAGTAAATGACGCTTAAAACCCTAGCCTCCGCGCCTATCGTTACCCTCGAAAACCACTGATGATTTAGTGATCTACAAAATCACTGTGTTGGTGACCATTTGGATATCAAGGTGTGCCGTAGACGCTTGGGGGTGCTCAGCTCTTCAAGTAATTGTGTCTGGGGAATCTGATGAAAGAGGAGAAAGAAGATGAAGAAGAAGAAGAAAAGAAGGAGATTTCTTTAGTAGGGGTAAGTAAACCGCTCCACAGCTTCAAATTTATTTCTCAGAACCCACAGAGAAGAAGCGAGGGATAAAAATGGACTCTTGGAGTCTACAAAAGATACAAGATGCTGTTCTATGAGTCTTTTATTCCAATTTCTCCCTCTCACCCCATTACTGATGACTTCAATACCGATCTTTTACCTGCTAAGACGGGCTGCATGCGGAAGTGTTATGGATTAATCGCACTGAAAGGCAAGGACTAACCATATGCCCCGAAATCGGATCCACGCATGCCACTCGAGGGTGATTCCTGCACCACGTCGTAGACGTGTGATGAGAATCCCGATTCTCTGCCGTCGCCTAAATCAATAAGTAGTATGTAAGGCACAAAGTAAATAAGTTACATATACAATGCAGGCCATAAGAAAGACTGTCAAAAGCGCTCTTAAAAGTTCGGTTCTTTAAGGCAACGCGACCACACATTTTGAAGGTCTTGAAATTTGCGCTATTGTTTGGTCAGTGTTATGCGCTAATGCCTGCTGGTAGGGTCAGCGCCGAACAGCACCCGAGTGTCAGCGTTAACGAAGTGTAGACTGGGAACCGACTGAATTTCTTATCTCTGTCGCATACCATTAACTTGGCGAATCAACCTTGACCTTCGACGATTAGAATGTCCTTCCTAGCGTCCATCACTAGCTCTGCCCAGCGAGTGCGGCCCGCCTTAACATGAGTTGCCCATCAAAAGCAGGCTTGAGACAAAGCAGTGCTGACTCACCAAGATCTTGCCTTCTAGCGGCGCCGGTGCGCAAGGCGGTGGCCGAAGCATTCTCAGTTAAAGCGGGCAATGCCAACGCTGGCGGTGTTGGAGGACTTGAATCCCGTGAAGCCAATGGCTGGTGCAACGAACCCACTTAAAAAGCAAACACACCACATGAGTAAAATAAGTTGTAAAGTTTAGAGCTTTCAATTTGTGCACCCCAAAACCTCTAGGTTAGGTGTCCATCTCCCCTTGGAAGCAGTAGTGAGTTGTTTAATGCGTAACCAAAAAAATAATGAAGCCTCCACTTTAGAGTGTACATTAGAGGAGTGAACAGAAAGAAAAAGAAATAAGCAAACAAACACCTGACTCTACTAAAGAAAGGCCTGAGACGCATATTAGTAGTGGGCTAACAGTAGACTGACTGTCATTGATAAAGCCGTCATGGTCTGCTCTTTTGGGCCGCCTCAAACAAGCACTAACTTGGGCACAAAATTGGGATGCAATCACCTCGACAAATACGACAATTGGGATATGTGGCAGGGAGCTGCTGAGGTCGCCAATATGCCTACTAGCCATTGTCTAGGCAGTGGATCTATGAATTCAGACCGCCTCGCCTTTCGGTCGAAAGATCGCCACTTCTGACGCCAAAGAACTCAACCAATGTGGTGTGTTGAGGGGGAATTTAAACGCCCTTACTCTCACACAGTAGTCAAGCTTCTTTATTTTTGACTCTCAGTTAGAATGAGTTGGGTTAAGGCGCGCCAAACTAAGAAGCACTGCGAATGAGAGTTTGCCTTTGTAACTGGTCACAGAGGCCAATGCATGAAACAGAGGGAAGTGAACAAAATAAACATTGACACTTGTGCGTGTACATGTGTGTGCAACGAGTTCAAATGGTGGTGGTGGCAGTGGTAGTGGTGCTTGACCGTTTTGACAGCATCTCTAAACAACAAAATTGTGTACGGTGAATGGTGTGTCTGCATGTCTCTGTCTGTCATTCTGTCTCTCTGTTTGTCTGTCTGTCTGTTTCTCCTATCGTCGATGTGGGGCTTGGTGGAACTCTCGTCTTCCGTAGTTTGGCGCGCGATAATCACCAGCGGACCGAAGTGTGTCTATGGTGGAGAGGTGAAAATTATAAAACTCATCAACTCTTGTGATTTCACCCCTTAACTTCGACTTTAATGGAACAAGGCAAAGGAAGGGAGATCTTATTGTGATCCGCATTGTCAGGAAAGAAAAAAACTGCAAGGAACGAGTGGGTCAGTAAACCACAAAGCACAACATAACCCACAATCTATTAAGAATTTTAAACAGCGACTGCTCTAAGTTATGTTCCTGTCCAAAAAAGAAGAAGCCGTGTTGTGGGGAACGACGTTTCTGAAAATCACAAACTACACAAACCAGCCAAGTAAACGCTTAGTGCGCCAGCTACTCGGCAAATTTTGTCGACTACGTCCTTTTCAGCTTGATGGCGCCAAAAACAATGCAAAAAGTAGCAAAACAAAATTTAAGCGTTTAGAACCAGTAGCTGCATCGGTCTATTTAATCGCAGATGCTTTGATGCTGTCCCAATAAATTACCATTAAAAAACCAAATCTATTTACAACTTCAAATTGAAAATGTCAATAAACCTGGCGGACATGATCCATGGGTGTTTGGAATGCTGCCGATGTCAAGCAAAGTCTGTTCCGCCTTTAAAAACAGCAAACCATAATGTTGTGCCTGATGATTTGCTGACTTAGGTATTAGTGTACAACTTCGTGGTTAAATAATAACATCAATTTTTAATTGCATCATGACCTTGACAATCTCCCGCGACAGTCGACTTGAAAGGTTGGGTAAATGAGGTGATAACGTGATAGAATGCGATGAATTGTCGATTCCTGATGGTAGTATGGTAAGTGCACAAAAAACGCTTCAAATTTATTATCTATGAGCTATTCAAAAAGTAGGGGACGTGAATAAGATGAAGGTGCATTTGGAAAACGCTGAAGTATTTCACTTAATGATTCGCCAGCTATGCCGCGATGACCCATTGCTCTACGACTCTTGCACAACTGAAAGTGTGGCACGGAACTCTGTGACAGGTTGGACATGGAATAAATGCTTTGTCTGCTTAAGAGGAACTCGCGCCTTATTGAGACTCTAACTTAGATTGGTTGCACAAATAATATAATCACTTTCTACACATCTACTCATGCTTAAGTTGATGTGGCTTGCAATAATCGTTCTCGGAGTTCTCTTACCTGTTTCAAGGGTGTCATCGAGCGCATTTCCCCCAATCGGCGTATCCGTGGGCAGAGTGGTCGTCGAAATATCGCCTGTTTTGGTTCTCCCTTGAATTTTAATGTTCGGTGCCGGGCCTTGAGTCCCAAACGACGTTTCTAAAGACAATAGCACGTGCCACTTAATAGTCCGCATTGTAATGCTTGCCTCGCGACAGCACCAATCCTCCATTCGCCGCTCGGGTCACGCATAAGCTGCACGACCTCAAGGCTACTCAAAGTCAACACCATGGAATGTCTAAACACGCTAAACTCCCAAACTCGATTAACAATTTTAAAATTGCTATTAATTTCTCAATTTATAGATTTGGCAAATGTGTGGATGAGTGTGTATTCCTTAAAGTAAAATTTGAATTTGATTGATTGAATTACAAGGTAAATTAATGGGACATAAAAGTTGGGGAGAAGGGGGGGGGTGCGCGTGCGAAATAAGCAGACGTTGCTGTGATATTTTTCGGTTAGCTAGAGAAATGCAATTATTTAGTGGAGTAACTACCAACCCGGAGTGAAGGGCGGGACTCGCGGATCGGTGCCGCATTGGAAATTGAAGCTCAGATTCAGATCGGGATCTTTGGTGCTCCTTGGGCGTGGCATCAACTCCTCCTCCTGATAGCCTATTCGCGGTTGTGAAGGCATTCGTCCACCTTTTTCAAAAAGCAAAATACAAGTATCAGATGTATCTGACTAGGCTAGAAAAGGGAAAAAAATCATTCTAGCTTGGGAGATGTGGCGGCACCGTCCATCGGTGGGGGCGAGCGCATTCAATGGGTGTCGCGGATCTCACCAGTGTAGGCGTTGCCTTGAGGTCGGGTCCCTGCGTGGGCGAGGTTTCTCGACTCGTTGAGGTCAAAATTACTCTCCGAGGAGGAATCTAAAAGCTCAAATTATTGTTCGAGAATGAAGTTTTTCCTCTTCCTTTTTAAAGGCTATAATTACCTAATTCTGGGTGGTTTTTTCCCACAAAAAAGGAGGTTTAAAAGAAAAAAAACAGCATCCCTGTTTGTTGATCCCTTTAATCGAGTTATTAGGAGGTGGATGCAGTGAGATTGATTGTTCATTCCACTTTCTGTGTGAATTTTTTGACTATCACAGGACATGCCATCAAATTTGCGCAATAAGTAGGTGTCTCATCCATAAAATATGACTTCTTTCTAGAAAAAGGCGCAAATTTGCTGGATAAATTGAGCAAGGCATGATTGATGGCACACCGCTTGGAGTCGTTGAACGGCTGCTCTTAAGCACAGCAGTTCCTCAACTCACCGTAATGGGGAACGTCGATGGGTCTGGTGGTCTCAAACTTGATGCGATTTCGTGGGGTGCACGATTGTCAAGTGGTCGGGGCGAGGGAGGTGGCACCACGTCGAGCTCTATATCCGGTGTCCGTAAAGGTGGCCCTGGTGGCAGGCTCGAAATGCTTGTCGAAATTGACTCTAACAATGCCAAAGAGAACGCCACCGTCAGTATCCCACTTACCACCGACGCCAACTTCTTACCTGACGACGACGAGGTGGTTATGTCTTGCCTGAAGCCAATAGTAGTGTTTTTCGGTGGACTGGCATGTCGAATTGGGATGTTGCGGAAGGCCGGCGTGTCCGGCTTGCTGGCGTAGATGATCCTCGAAGCGCCGTTCATTCGGTTGGTGTGCATTTCTTCAAGAAACGAGAACTTTTTCATCCCCCAACACTTAGTTCGAATGCGTAAAAGAGTTTGAACGCACCTGTATCAAGCCTACGCATCTGTTGAAGGGCCGAATTCGATCGACGTGGAGGACTGGCACTCCTGCGAGTCACTTCCCGCGAATGATTTTCGTAGACCAGCTGCACGGGCTCATGACTCCAATTGCCACCTAGAAGGAAGTGCAAGTGAAGTCACTACCTTTTTATCATCTTTCTTCTCTAGCAAACCCTTTCAAAACAATAGTAGTGAAATTAAATGGTCTCTTTGCGTGCATATACTACTGAATTGCGTTTAATCAAACCATCAGGCATTCCATTCACCTTTTTTACTACCGCCTCTTTCCTTCACGTATAACAATTGTGTACTCCACCAAGAAGTTAAAGTTTTGCATTACTCAAGCTACAAACGCTATAATTGTTTTACTAATTAAGTGTCTATCCTCTTTTAATGATTTTGCATAATTTCGTGGATTTTTGTTCTAATAAATGAGGTGCCATTCACTTGACTGATCCATTTCAAATTTCTTTTAAAATTATGCTTAAAAGTATGCACTAGTGAGAAGTGAGATTTACTCCTAAACGTCATCTACATAGGCTACTTATTTCTCATCAGCGTCCGGTGGAAATTTCATCTCGAGAATTTTTAACACCTCATCTACTTTCTCATAGAATGGCATTTTAGTGAGCTGAGTGAAATGTGTGACAGTTGACAGCTGAGTACCGTTCTTTTTGGTTACGCGCGCACGTAGGAGTGGACTTTTGCCAATAGATACACACTTGAGGGATTCACCCACTGGCAATGCTCACAAACTTAAACAATCTTTAATCCTGACAACGTGCGTGTTCACGTCAACTACCTTACCACTTTGATGTGCTGGTCTATTGCTGCTTCGGTGATGTGGCACTATTTCAGGTTCGCTCTTGTGCGCGATGAATCGTCCGGGTGACGTGCGTCGTGGACTCGAATCTGCACAGAGGAGGACGCAATAAAGATACATAATTTTGAATGCTTGACAAGGTAAAATGACTTCAAAGGAGGCATATTGGCAGCTGCAGTAGTGGATAAAGCATGAGACAAAAAAAATAACGGATGCAGGAACCAGACTGCGCTCAAGCATCGACCATACTTGCTGCTCTGGGCAAATCCGCACCAGGATCGTTTGAAAAAGGGTCTATGGGCATTAAAGCTCTAAGAAGAGAGAGGCATGGTTGCAGTGTTGGAAGGGCGTTTATGCTTAGTGGATGGAGCTGAGGTTTGTGGAGGAATCACAGATGACAGCATACACAAATTACCTTGCTGGTGATGCGGCTGATGACCGCTAGGCTTCCGCTCGTGCACCAGAGTAACTGGTCCGCCACTGGGCGCTGGAGTCCGTGTGGCATAGTGATTCGCTGAAAGCGAATTTTAACATAAATTTGCAAGTGGCAGTACTGCCCATGTTCAAGCTAAACTGCTCAATAGGTGAGATCAATTCTGCCACTGAAGTCTGAGAGTAGAAGTCATTTTCACAATGTTAATTCTTAAGAAAGGTAGAACAATGCAGCTATGCCTAGTTGGGAAGCTGTTAAATGCTTCTAAAATGTATGCAGTGTCAATATTAAGCGAATTGAAAATTGAGGGAACAGGTAACTCACTATGTAATCTAGCTGTGATTCAAATTGCGCTTAATTAGTAAAAATGCAAGGAGTGAAATAAGAGAAATGCACATACAATACCGAGCTCTGGCTTGCCGTGTCGGCCTGGTGAACGCGGCATCTTCAGTGTCAGAAAAACTGCTGGAGCTGGCAGTAGTGATTGTGGCGCTGTTATCCGGAGATTCACGTGAGCGAGCCTCACAGGCGGGACATCGAACAACCTGGGGCTGGTTTCCGAAGTATCTGTCTAAAGAATCATGGAGAATGGACAGCTATTTTCCAGTTAGTTTGCACTACAGAATAGCACAAGAAGTTTCCCATTATTTTCATAGTTGGAGCTACATCGTTGATGGATCCCGCAATGACATGCCTTAGATAACTGCAAAAAGGCGCTTTTGGCAGAAACATGTGTTGTGAAAAACAACAAACTTATCTGCCACAATGATCAACGTACTGAACTTGAGCGATTGAAATGTCCGTATAATCGAAGTGGAATTGGAGCCACATTTAGGGCTAAATTACCATATTTCAGTTCAGTCTGCATCAAAATATTAAATTAACTTAATATTCAAATGAGGAAAGGAAATAGCTTTTCTTTGATTTAACCATTTATTGATGCAAAAATTTTGTTTGGGCAAACTAATTGACGTTGTCGAGTCGCCTCACGAATTTTGGACCGCAAACAAAACAGCGTCGTCCCCACTAACACCTGTGCATTTGTCGCAAAAATTGCAAAAATAAAAATACAAATCCTTAGCAATCCCGATTTACGCTGTAAAATACAACGGATGGGCTAAATGACACTATTTGCCATTTCCGGTCTAAGTTTTTGAGGGCAAGGCATAAGCGAACTTAGAAAGAAGACATTTCCAAAGATAGAATTCACATATAATCTCCAAAACAATGAATGACGATAAACACCGTTGTTGGCATAAGCTATTATCATGCATTTTAGATGCCTGCCTACAAATTTAACCAAATTGGAAAGGCAAGCAAGCGACGGACGTATTCAGGCCAAAGCCAAGCCAAACGATTTGATTATCTGGGGAGTGGTTTATTGACGTACCGGGAGATATTCGACCTATGCGACGCATGCGGCACTCACTGCATTCTACGCCACCGTTGGGCTGGCCAAGTTCATTCAAGGCAACGAGTTTTGCGGGTATCTGATACAACTGATGCTGTAGCTGTTGTGACTTCTTGTGGCAATGTTCACCTAGGGGAATTCGTTATGGAAAAAAATTGGAATGAATAGCGTTTGGTCTCTCCGTGATGGTACTTCACCTTCCGCATAGATCCGCTCAAAATAAGTCGTAGCTATTAACTTAGCTTCTGAGCTCTCGGTAGCTGCGCATTTGTTAAGGCTCGGGTTGCATTTTCCTCCTGCTGGTAAGCAAGAACCTATGCGCATGCATTCTCAGGAGTCCTGTATGATGGTCGAGCAACGTCAAAGCATTGGATTTGCAAAATAAGTTTTTTTTCCATCATTTCAATGATGTGAACATAAAAGGAACCATGCGATGATAGGATGATGATGCGCAAAAAAAGCAATGGTAACCGGAATTCGCATGTACTGGGCAAAACAGAGGTACGCAGTCACCCGGTTAGCTACTGCAGACTTAAGTTTACCTTCCCTTTTGACCGGAGAACGGCGTGAGTATGGCGCGGGCTCTTCATCGTTGTCTGCATGACATTAAGGCAGTGACATACTTTAAAGGTCTCTCAGCCTAAATCATGTGTGTATAAGCAAGATTTAGCATGCTCAATCGATGGGTGAGTAAAAAAGCATGCTGAAACCCTTTCTATGCACCGTAATTAAGTGATCGGGTTGAAAATGTATAAAAAGGGCTTTTGAACTAGCATAAATCGGTAAAGCGGAATAAAGAGCACTAGAGGGCAAGCAAGCACCTCAAAGTGGGCAAAAAAGACCAACTAACTGGTTTGCATTGTAAGACACTTGGTGAGAGGGCAACAGGGCCGATTTACTGGATGAAAATAATCTCTATGCCGACCCTGAGCACTATTGCATCGATAGCGAGGATTGCGTATAAACATCCTCAAAGCGTTATGTGGCGAAAGACTCTGTTAACCACCAAAGTCTTCGTGAAGAGGAGGAGAAGGAGAAGGAGGAGGAGGTGGAGGAGGAGCAGCAGAAGCACAGCAGCAGCGTGTGCAGCCCTCGCATATACCCGTGGCAATGTTTTACTGCCAATCGGTGGTTGATTGATCCTCCCTCCCTCTCTCTCTCCCTCTCTCCCAATCACGTTGGGTGGGTAAAGTGGCCTTCGACTTCTTCTCACTCAATAGCAGTGAAGCTCCTCTTGACTCACTCGTAGTAGTCAATACAACGTTTCTTTACCTTTTGAAACAATTTGTAGGTGTCTGCCGCCTCTCCACGATGCACACACATTCCCGCCCTGATCAGCAATGCGGTGTTGTTGAGGCGGCATCCCCATCCTTTGTGTTAGCGAGGCCATTTTTAAAGACCCTACCGCCTTTAAGGGCCACAATCCCTCTGTCCCCTCACCGTTGCTAAGGTGAACGGCAGTACAGGTGCCACTGTTAATTTGGCCATTCTGAAGTGCCTACTTGGCTCTGATCGCTATGTTTCCTTGATTGAACAGCTTACCAAAGCAAAAACCACATAGGAAGGGTTTGACGGTGCTAGGTAGACGGCGCGATCCTCCCCCCCCCCATGGAGTTCTCGGACAGTACAAAACTCCCAAAACAGTGACCTTGAGGCAAACTCCACTATTGGCTCGGGTGCGATAGGTGAGACCTGACAGGCTGACTAAAGCGAGGGTTGAGCGCTTCAGGTCTCGTAAGGTGGTGAGGTCAATCGGTGGCCTCAACTCTTTGGTGTGTCGGTAAACCACCCGCTGTCACACTGCTCTGCCTGCGAGACGTAGATTGCTATGCACCGTTCCATAAAGCAGTTGATAGGCCAAACAGGACAAATAAGGAGTGGTAGATGACTTACAGGGCATGTAATCAAGCGATTTGGCTGAGGCTAGAGGCGCCACGATGAAGAGATCGCCAACGGAGGCACTGGACAAATATATGCCTTCTGAAAGTCGATGGTGCCTGTTCCTCAACTGTTTTCCGCCCATAATCTGACAAAAGTTTAAAACAATTGCACAGTCCTGAGGCACAAATGAAACTGCTTCATTACGCATAAAAATTTGCGCACTTAAACGCACGCGAAAATGTTTGTAGCGTCCTCCTTTTATTTAAGGCAAGAAAACAGCGCCTGTAATTGCTTCACAATGAATCACAATTAAAGTATGATAATTTGTGAGGACTTTCGCAGTGAGCTATGATCCATTGCATTGAATTTGATTATGCTCCGACTGACGTCACGGATGTGACTTTCAATTACCATCACTGGCATGAATGGTTGACATCATTCGCCTAAAATTTACATTACTCACGATGCTTCATCAACGAGCATTAGTAATTAATGCAATTTAAATTAATCGGCGATTACTAAGGAGGCCAATGAAGCCTTCAACTTCACCCAACTTTGCAAACACCACTTCTGTCGCACCATTCTACTAACAAAACTTAAGTAACACCCGTGATATTTGCCAGGAGTGGATTTTAATCGAATTTAAGGGGATGCTTTGGGACGAGAAGACGATTGCGATTTGCCTGCATACCATTTGAATGTTGATTAGGAATTCAGGAGTATTTCTGCACCTCCTTGACTAATGTTTCGAGGCTGAGGTGACTGAATTATCGCCCAGCGGGTGGAGAAAAAAGCAACTGCTTAATTGTGTCCACAAGTGAAGCTACATCAAACAGAGGAGTAGTGCCGTGAAATTAAGTGAGTGTTAAATGGCTGTTAGGTCTCAAGATAATTCCACAGATCCCCAAGAAAGTTGAGGTGAGGAATTTGGCTTCCTCTAAGAGGTCGACATTGCATATTCAGGGCCCTTAAAAGGCAAAGTGATTACACAAGGCACATAAGTTCTCCTGCTCGGCACTATAACTGCCAAAAATCGACTTGAGAGGCCAGAAATCATGCAATAATTCCCACCCCGACTCCACCTCGCAGGCTAAACTCTCTGTTTGAACTAGTTACTCGAATTTTCCATTAGCAAGAACGGCAAAGGCTGATACACGGTCAAATAACGGATGAACTGTCACCTCCCTTTTGGGTGACTGGAAGTACAACTGACAGAATGACTTTGGGCGCAGCTGTTGCCCTGCAAATCAATTTTCCCCACCCCCCACCTTCAGGGAAGAAAACATATTTTAGAATCGTGACCTTTCATACAAACTGAGTGCGCACTTTTGATAGTCTGAATGTCCTACACTTTTTTCGAACGCTGATTCGGCCTTAACCTCCGCCTTTCCCCCTTCTTTCCCGGTTATAAGGCGATTGGGAAAATCAGCCGAGGAGTTTCAAGCCGTAGGGGGACTTTTGAAAGGCACAAAGTTTGTTTAGGTTATGGGAGGGGAAAATTTTTGCATAGTGCCGCCTATCCCAACGCACACACACACACAGAGAGAGAGAGAGGGACAGAAGGGCGAGTGAATGACTTACCAAGGGAGCACATCGTTGATGCGTGAAACAGGCAGGGACACTGGGTCTAACCTCAATAAAAGTTGTTGTCATAAGATTCAACTCAGAGTTTGACCGTCTTCGCATCTAAAGTGGAGAGAGGAAGTGACTTGAAGCTGACATTGTCAAGTGGCAGGAGCCGATCCTTTGTCAAGGACGACCGATCTTACCTTTAAGAGGACACATTCGTCTTACAAACACGATGTTTACCATTCTCGCTGCGTTGATTTGCAGCACCTCTGACAAATTTTTTAAACCCACAGTGGTTCAGAGGCGGACTGGCCAAATCGGTCTCCCGGTTGAGCTAATCAATCTGAGGCACACAGTGCTACACAAAAAACGTCTTTCACTCCGGCTAAACAAGTCGATTGTTAGTGGCATAAGTTTGGTTAACGCGTAGCACCACGGGCTTGAGAGAAAGCGACAACTTTATGGTGTTTTGGCGATGCCTGCTCTTTTAGGATGGGATTGATGCTTCACTTCATCGACTATGCAGGTTCCTAATAGTAAAATTCCTGAGGTTTGAGTAATCATACAAACGATTCCCTTTCCTACCACTTACCATGAAGTAGGAGGTCGTCACATATATGTGACGGTGGTTGCGAATGTGCTAGCAACAGTTAATTATGGGTGAGAGCATCATTATTCAATTGAATAAAAGACAGTCAGCCCGTTCAAAGCAATTAGGGCTAGTGTTTCTGTGTTTGAGCCTATAAAATACGATACCGCATGTTTAAGTTGCATCGCAGTGGAGAGCTTTCACATGGGAAAAAACCCTTTAATGAGCAAAAGCCACTTATGTTCCCACGCCAAAACTTTCAAGCTACTTGCCAGATGTACAAAACTGTGTATGTTGCGAGGAATGCCACTACGAAACAATTCTCAGTGAGCTTTGATGAGG
>CM043733.1:10338658-10408658 GCA_023968675.1 Taenia pisiformis | reverse complement strand
TCTAGAGTTCGTTCGTAGTTGAGTTCGCACAGTGATAATCGAAGACACACGCCACATTTTGCAATTTTGTAAGCAGGTACTGAAATGGATGTGAATGCGTATGAGAGGAGTAAGAAGGAAGGGAAGGAGGGAGAGGTAAAAGAAACAACTCTTTCCTCCACCCCTCATCCTGATCGTTTGTATTTCAGGACTAAAAGCACGAAAAGAAAAACGTCTTCGCGCCTGTGATGGGAGAAGAAATAAGAGGTTTAAAGGATCGACGGGTAAGAAGAAGTTTCATCGCATCATTATAGTCTGTGGCTGTATCAGTAGTATCAGCGGCGGCAGCAGCAGTAGAAAGGGGTATAAAAATAGCATGTGCTGATGTGTGTTTGTGTGTCGCATAGGAAGAGGGAAAAGGATAAAAGGAGAGGTGTCGGCAGGCGGTTCGGTTTGCGCGTCCAGCACACCTACGCGCACACAACCATGAGGGGTGGGAAATTCGGGTGGAGAGGAGAAAGTATAGGCCCCAGCCACTCAGCAGACGCCTTCGGGGAAGTAGTCGAAATCACTGAAGAAGTTTTGATCTCTATTTGAGAGTGGTGCTCGCTCGCGCGCCGGTGTGAGGCAGGGACGCTCACGCGTGAACTCCTCATCGAAGTTTGATACATCCTCCGCAGTCGACTGCACAAAGAGCAAAAGAAATCATTATTGACCCAGTCCCTCTAATGGTGCTGAAATAACGAGCTAGCCTAAACCTACGATTCTAGGGACGAAGGGCGGCTTAGTTTTGCGTTGCATGAGGTCATCGAAGTTGATGCACTTGAAAAAGAATTGCTCCTTAACTTCAGCAGCATCTTTAGCCGAGGCACCAAGACGCAGCGACGCGTTCCGCCGCAGTAGACGTCGCATGATCAATGTGGCCTCCATACCCAGACGAACCGGATACCGCACTTCCCGATTGGTGATGCTCTCGAAAATCTCGTCCTCTGAGTTTCCAGGGAAAGGACACTAGAATTCCGGAAGGAAAACGATACTACTAAACAGATGTAGGTAGGTGAGACTGTTTGATTCAATAAATCAGCACTACAGACGTTTGAGTCAGTTGTCAACGCAGTACGAGCAGTTGACTCAAAGGCAGTGGATCCATGCCACTTACTTCGCCAACGAGCATTTCGTAGATGAGAACACCAAGACCCCACCAATCAACCGCGCGGGTGTAGAACGGCTCAAGGAGAACCTCGGGAGCAAGGAACTCCGGAGTTCCACAGAAGGTGGAGGTCGTGTCGTCCGGACCCATTCCTTCCTTGCAGAGACCGAAGTCAGCCAGTTTTACAAAGCCCTCTGTGTCCATCAGTAAGTTATCCAATTTTAAGTCTCTATAACCGATAAAACACGAGCAATACTGCCATCAGTAAGACCGGGCGTGGAAGTGCAGGGAGGTGACTTTTCTGCCTCCACGGGAGCTGGTGGAAGAAACGAATTTTAGTCATACCGAACTACACTTGACCGAAAAAAGCTTGCGTAAACAAACTTCACTCCACTACTGAGAATGCGCATTTTTAAACGAGAGCTATGTTAACAACTGTCAAACAAAAGCGCGCTCCAGCAGCATGCGAAGGGAGAAAGATTCTGAAGACAACCAGATGAAAGGAATTGGGGTTAAGCCTTCGAGGCGCACGCACAAAAGAGCGGGAGGGACGTAGAGGTCAGGACATGTGCAAATACAGATTTCACAATTCAGCAATAAGCAACAGCCATTAATTGCTTGTGAGGCTGAATTCTATGCAAGGCGTAGATTACCTGTAGATAATCTGCTTAGAGTGAAGAAATTCCAATCCAAGAACGACACACGCGGCGTAGAAAGCAGCACGGTATTCTGGGAAGACGCTTTCCTGGATATGCAGCATCAGATCACCGCCTGGCGCGTAGTCCATCACAAACACCACATGCTCCTGCACAAAGTAAAGCGGCATGACGACGACAGTACACAGGTTAATGACCGAAAAAAAGAACTTGAAAAACGCACCGGCGATTGAAAGCACGCGACCAAGTTGACGAGGAATGGATGTTTGGCCTCAGTTATAGTCTGAAAGATTCGTTTCTCCGATATAAGACTGTCAATCTCATTGCGGAAGAGGATCTCAGCCTTCTTGAGAGTTTTCAAGGCGTAATATTTCTTCGTCTTCCGTGACTCTGCCAACAACACCTTCCCAAAGTGCCCGCGACCCAATACAGCGACAAAACGGAAGTCATCCAAGGAAAGCTGCTCAGTCGGAACATCTGGGAGAAAAGAAATGGGTAAACCGAGGATGCAAGCCCTTCACCGATTTTAAACCCAACCACCAAGAAGCTCGAACATGAAGCACAGGGAGAATGTGGAGGCAGGAGGGGCCTCTACACTCAGGAGTATGGCCAGCTAAAGTTCGCCCAATCAAGGGTGAGGGATTGCATCATACTTTTAGCAAACCAAAATCGGTTGTCCTAAACTTTGCCCTACCACCTGCCAGGCTGAATTGGAGGGAGGTTGCAAGTAGTAAATTCAAATGGCATCGTGATTGTTGCATTTAGACACGCACACACAAAGGGGCACTTTTCCAGCCAATAGGAGGTAAGGCAATTACACTACGGAAGAAAAAGGGCCTCTCACATCACCTCTAACTACATAATTGAAGAAAAAATCGGAGGTGTAGTAATTACATCGAGGTGCAGTGATGTTAACACGACATGAGACGCAGAAAGGAACTGAAAGGACAGACGATCCTACCGGTACGTTGAGGTGGAATGATGGGCTCTGCGTAGTCTGAACCGAAGGATTCGCGTCTGACGGGCGGCTTTACATCCTGTTCAGCCACTGTCTGATCGGACACCGCTTGTTCCCGGGCGTCAGTTTCCACCACCTCCTGGTTAACGTAATCACCACCACCAACATCCGCGGTAGAAGGAATCTCTAGAGGCCGCTTCTGCCGCACACAGAATGTTTCGTCAGTTGCAGCAAATTCCTCGTAGTCGTCATAGTCATCTCCACCACCGTAGTCCACAACAGTGGGTGGTTTTCCAGTGGGTGGTTTGCTGTCGGTACCGACGGCAACAGAGGAAGAGGGGGGTAACAGTTTCACAGTACTCGGTGTGGTTGCGGACTTCGTAGATGTGTTTACCAGATCGCCCGTGGAAGATGACTAAGAAGAGATGCAAGGTAGAGGAAGGGAGGGAGGGGGGAAGGGAGAGGGAGACAGAGATAGAGATACGCCAAGCTTATGGGCTGCGGCGATTAAGTTCAGTAGGCGTGTTGGAGAAGCTGGACTTACTCGGTTAGGCTGCAGCCTAAGCAGGTAGTAAACTTGAATGAGGAGAAAGATAGGTCACCGAGGCAGGTGTAAGAAAAGACACCCACTGCATTTGCACAGCGAACTTTGCCTTCAAAAGCCAGAAAAGGCGATGGTGGGTAGATGAATCGAAAGCTTTGCAAAATGCCAAAGTTGTCTGAATACCAACTGCAGTTTAGTGCGAAACCCCGTTCAGATCGAATCCTTTGAACGAAGCCGACGCCATATTAGGCGGACGGGGAAAGGGCCGATGAGATAAGCATACATACATACACACACACGGATTCTCAAGCATTCCCTTTTTAAAAATTGCACAGCTATGGCGAGAAAACGAAAGCAGAAAAAAGGCACGGACGACACAATCATGAAGGCCATCGGAATGAGTTCGTGGTTTGTCTAGAGACAAAAATAGCACGCAAACAATGAAGAGCCTCAAACACATGCACACACACAATACCACGCAGTTGGCTATCACATATACGACTTTGCCTTCCTTGAGTCAAAGCAAGTTCGATTCATACGCATCCTCTTCCTCCACAGACACACACACACACAAACTCTCTCTTTTGCATACATCAACAACACACTCACCATTGGTCACTCCATCGAACTGGCGTTATTTGTACATAAAATTCCAGGTAAAAAGGTACAATTAGACTCAGCTGTAACAAAAAAACACGCGCACGCAAGCATGAAGAGCCTTCAAAGGCAGCGCTGAAAGGAAATATCAAAGTCCAGTGAAATGACGATTATGACGTAACTGAAATTGCACGTAAATGAAATTCGCCTACATCAGAGGCATCCATTTTTGCTGACAAAAGAAGTAGTCGTTCTCAAAGGAAGGGAAGAGAAGGAAGGAGAAAAGAGAATGAAGTAGGATGGTGTAGCCAAAGAATACACAGAAATGAATGTCATGGAGGCGGATTAGGCGAGAGGAAAGCGAGGCTATGAGAAGCGGAGATACACCTACCCGGCTCTTACTACGAATACTAACATGGGCATGTCGAGCCCATGCCTTGGGTGCCAGTACCGGCGCCAATGGGAGGTTGGATCGAGCGGTACGGCATTTTTGGGAATCCCACCCCTGTGTCACGGAAGACAAAGGAGTTAATTATGAACAGCCTGCCTCCTCTGCACTAGCACAACGAAATAAGCAATGAACAATCAAAAGATAACATTGTTTCACTTCGAAGACAACACGGAATCGCACAAACAGACACCTCTAAAGAGATGCAGACGCGGCTCCTCACAATGGCTGAATGGAGTAATCGTGTTGTTTCGTCCTCCGTCCGCCTTATCAAACGGACACATGGATGGATGAAGGGATCAGTGAAAGTGTGCGCATTTACTCGTACAAATTCGATCCACTTATGCTGGTGAGCGATTGGCAAAGGGAGAGGGGAAGAATGTTTGGCGTGCATAGGTGCGTGCAAGAATCGATCTGAAGGCGGCGTTAGCACGGTGGTTAGAGGGGGATAAGCAGTACGTACTTGTCTCCTTAGTCGGCTCTTACTAAGACCCATAAAAGATCGCCGGATCCACGACGCCGTGGTTAACTGTAAATTGTGTACCGAATGCAATGAATACACCACATCAATTATCAATTAAATGAACGTGAACTGCTTCAGTAGAAAATTGGCAAACAGAAGGCACACTAGTCATCAGAACCTGCCTCCTAAATACAAGGATGCTACTCCGTGTACAAATTTCTCCCCCCGGGCAGCATCAATCACCCCACCCATGTGATATAAAGATACCGGTGATGAAAAGGTCAGGCAGCCCTGTGCATGTTAATGCCACGAAGAAAAAACTACTTTTCTGTCAAAATCACGATTCGGTGATATATACTGTCTAACTTCTGCCTACTGTGTTGGCTGTGAAAAGCGGTTATTGTGATTAGAAAGGCAAATTTAACGCGCACAGCCTGCATGCACCTCTTGCACTTGAATTGGGACAGAGCAAAAAAATTTACGAAGAGAAGCTGGAAAAAGAGGGAGAGAGAGAAAAAAAAAAAGGAGGCGAAAGCACGCATTAGAGAAGCAAGCGTGTGTGAGCTGCTCACTTGAGGAACAGATGAAAGAGTGGGAATCTTGTTGCGCGAGCGATTATCACAGACGGGTGAACTGGCCTTAGTATAACGACCCTCCCTTTCCGCACTGGCCACATGGGCGCTCACGGGAACACCGTTCATCTCAATCGTGGTCGTGGATGTGGCGATAATCGAGCCCGCCGTCGTCGGCACTGTGGATCCCGATACGGTCGTAGCAGTGGGCTGTGGAGTCGTTGAACGACCAAAATGCGTCCGCACCCACTGTTGCACTGAAGTGTTGGACTCTGTGATACGTGGCAAATTTCGACCTGTGAAAACAAGAAGGTAGTCACAGTAAGACTCTCCTTCCACCCCAACCAAGCCAGCCAAACTTTCAACAGTGTGGCGTACTGTAGAAGAGGCTGGAAATGTGCTTTCGTAGCCAACGGTGTAGCATAGCCTCCGCAGAAAGGGATCCACTGTCTCGATGCCACCTAATCTAGACGGAATGTCGTCTGCATAGGAGGACTAACAAGAGGACGAAACCAAAAGGGAAACGAAAGACGAACACAGAACAATCCCCACAGAAAGATGTGGGAGTAAACGTTGACTCATGTACAAGCAGTTTCTCCTTTGAGTTACTTCTGATGGCCACCTTTATCCAATCCCAGAGTGCAGAATTCATGCCATAATCGGGGGGAGGAGCATCGGGAACTGGAGGTAGATACAGGGAGGGTGTTGAACAGATGCTGGGAGGCGTACGGAAGGAAAACCAATGTTCCCCCTGTGTCCACTTACATTCTGTTGTGTAATTTCGAGATAATTCACCCTTCCTAACGATATAGAGTAGAATTGGTCATACAAGAAAAGGTGCCTTCATCTCTGCTTGTTATCTACTTTTGTGGGCTATGGCAGATTGCAGAACTGCTGTGCTGAAAGTGTGAACATGGTAATTATGCAAATATATTACCTTGGTGTACACCTTCCTTTCCAAGTACTGTTAAGTGGGATCGTGTAAAGACACAAAAACGCACCCATAACAGGAGGTGCTCGCCCAACAGCCTGGAGCTTGCCTTTGAAATTATACTCCAGAGCACACAACCAAAACAGGCTGGGAAAGAAGTGTGTTCAAAGTTCACGAGGTAGCGATTAGGGCAAGACTTTCCAATAACAACAAGCATGCAACTCCACAGGTACTTGGGGAGTAAGGTTATCCATTGACTCTGCTTAAGCTGACCTATGCATGACTCGCCGATAGGCATTACCTCCTAATGAGAAGGTAACACACCGACAAGAGATTTTGTGTGCTTGTGAAATACAGAGAAGTAAGAGGGTGTTGTTGACGAGGGAGGAATTGACATAAGAAGGGAAAAACTTTTCATCGTGTGTGAAACCACAAGTGGATACGCTAATCAGTGGAAATTTTCACAGCCTTTGCCATGTTGTGCTCCAAATTCGCAGCTCCAACGGACCATAACCACTCAATGCAATTGATGAGAAAATGTCGGCAAAAGAGGTTACTTAATAGCACACCCGAAGTGGCCAGGAGGAGAGATCGACTTAAAAGTTAGCAATTTTTCTTTTCAAAAGACCGCCTCGCCCAAAAGGCACACTATGAAAGTCTCACTGGTTAAACAGACGGATAAAATACGAATTCGGAAGATTGGTCCAATGAAGTTGAAGGTATTCTGAGGGACGCGTTACCTTCGTGGTATGCCAAATTGATTTACGAATTCACACAATTTCCACCACTTGAAATGAGCGCTGTAGCTACTTGACTTGGCACCCCAAAATAACACTTTGCAGACCCTTAAAAGTACCAACCAAACCCACCACCTGTGACACAACGAACCCACTCGCTTCGATGAAATCGTTGTAAAGGAAACAAATTCGGCCCTGGGCAAGAGGAATTTGAGGCACGTGCATTTCAGACAAGGGATAACAGCAGCGACTAACCCTTGTGCCGGGAGATACGTCGTTGTCGCTTCAGTCCACGGGGTGCTTGCATCAGCGGATCGGTGAAGGTGAGTTGCAGGTTAACATAACCCTGAGGCAGCATTGGAAGACGCAGTTTGGGTTTGCTATCCAGCAAGTCCTGCAGACGCACAAACCTGCGAAGCAACGAAACCAAAACCAAGTTAATCGTCCGTGCATGAATTGCTATACAGATGGGGTAGTTAGTCGGTTGCGAGGTGATAGAAAGATGGACTAAACACAGACAAAACTGTGACATCTTGGGTAGGTAGGTACATGAATCGGGAGGGGCAGGTGGCAGAAAATGGATAGATGCATGGATGAGCCAGAAATAAGCAAACAGAGGCAGAAGAATAGGCTCTGAGCCCTCAATTAAAAACTCTTCACAAAGTCTGGACCGTCTACACAGAAAGAGCCCTTAAAAATTGATGTATTTGAGGATATATAAAGAATGAACTGATAGACCGAGGATGCACACTTCGGTAAATGAATCAATTCCAGCTTGTCAAGCATTAAGAAATTCTGTGAGGAGTATTTAAAGGTAGTCGTCCAAGCAGGAAATAAAACACCAGAATTCGTTGATGGATGGACGAAAGTAGTGATAGATAGATAGATGGATCGAGGTCATTTGTATGGAAAGATGAGAGCGGTGGGCTTAAGAGGAATAGGCAAGAAATTAATTAGATGGACGAACTGATGAAAAATAAAAGCATGAAAAAACAGCGGATGGAAGAATGAGCACACACATGGCTTGATGTAAGGCACTATTGGAAAGATCAACTTACTGCACAGCAGCAAGAACCCAGTCAGAATCATCGGGATTCTTTCCATTACCACTGCCGGTACAACTACCGTCGCTGAGACTGGGATTGACGGCATTAATGGGGTAGACGCGCCTCCAAAAGACCTGGATCCACAACTCACGCGCCTGGGAGACATTCAAAGAAAACTCGGTGTTCCAACAATTGGAAGACGGTGAGCGCCAGGACGTGTGCCACGATTTGTCGCTGTTGTCAACCTTCAGGAAACAACTCACATCCGCTGAAGAAAGAAAGTGGATAGATTGCGTTTGTTAGGCAAGTCTCAGAAACCAAGGCTCGCTGAATGCTTAAAGCAAATAGAAACCTATTCATTAAGAAGTAAGATAAGGAATGCCCTTACTACGGTGATGGTTAGGTTGGCACGCATCATGAAACAACCCAATCCGGACATTATTACTCGAGATCCCACTTACTATGCATGCAACAACATGCGGTGGACGAAGATAAACCACCGGTGGGTATCTGCTCCTACATAAAAAACCAAGCCCAGTACGATGACAGAGTTGACGTCCATGGGTATTGCACTTTACCTTTTGCTAAAAACGACTAAAAGACGTCTGTACCTCCACCAGAAAGTGAGGATCACTTCCATAAACATTCGCATCCCGCAATTCATTATTAATTCGCGTGAACGTCTAACTAATGTGTTGACGGTCGCACAGCGAACAATAAGCACACTCATTCACGAGCATAAATCGGTCCAAAAAAGTTAGAGTGAGGAGCATGACTGCTTTCCACAGCGTCGACCGTCCAGGAAGACTTCAGCCATACGCGAGAGTAAGCAGAAAAATTGCCACACTTTCCGACCCCCGAGATGTAGCCCATTCTAGGCCAGCGAATTGACGGCTTTAGGAACTGCAATGCAAGTTGAACGGCATGCCAAGAAGGAATAGTGATGGAGGGGGACGAAGACAATGCCATGATAAAAAATTACCACATCCTTGCTTTTCACTTTTGCATACAAATTTCATGGAAAGGTGGTTACCGGAAACGTAAAACCGGTGGAAACGCTACCAACATAGACTTTAGCATAATATAACCAGGAGTAAACACTGGTTGCAGAAACTGACTAGACAGGATGGTAAGTAGAGTGACAGGCTTAAGGTGGTTGGGGCTATGGGTGCATATGCGCCACTTCAACACTCATTCGTGAGTCGGAGCGCGCATCACCGCTTCACAGACGTCAAGGTAAGTCACAAATTAACACAATGGGTGTCAATGGGCCCAATGAATAATGACAATACAAATTTGTATTTTTATCGGATGTGTTGAATTTACAAATACTAGCGCAAAGCCTTCCACTCCATTATGGGTTCGACCTTTCAAAGTACGAACAACGACGCCGATAAAACGATCTCTCCAAGACGACAACCGCAACCGTTAGAGTATCAGGAAAGAGAAAAAGGATACAGTATGGTGCAATCCAACGTCAGGTGGATGAGGCCTGAGAGAGAGCAACCGGGCACCTTTTCAACTAAGGGCACAAGTGAGCATGGAAGATGCAGATACTCACACAATTGATTTAGCGAACGTGCAGACCCAATTCAATTCAAACAGACCTTAAACCATTCCAATTCGCCCCGTTTTCTTGCCTGGCCCACAAAATAAACGCGGCCAATCTTTCACAAAGATATAAGTAGGAAACGAGTTACCACCGCAATTGTTGCAGGCGTGCAAAGGAGGACGTCCGAACACCAGTTCTGTATGCGGTCGACTGAGTCAGTCAGCGCGAGTGTGCAACTTGGATGAAGTGAGTGACTCACACGTCAAGCCTTTTTCAGGCCAAAAACAATCCGGCCGGCAGAATGAAAACCACCAAGGCGATGACCACGGGTGCATGACCTTTCCAGCTGGACAAAGGGGTAGGCGAGTTCGAAACGCCCCCACACAAAACATAGACTGCATATCGGATCACATGTACAAAAAATATGGGAGAAGAATGCTAATTAAAGGCGTCAGAACGAAAACAACCCAGTTTTTCAAGCCATACTCCCATGTGCCCATCAAGTACAATCGTCCTGCGAAGGCGATCACAACAAGTGTATGGGAACCGAATTCTGGAAAAAAGGAAGTCAATTAAGTGAGAATTCTTAGGATCAGAACCGAGGTTCGCTAACAGCAACAACTACAAAGGTAAGTGGATGTAAACTGCTGAGATCCACTAGCACAGTAACGTTGCCCCCGAAAGCATTAACAAACCAGGAGAACCTGTCAAAAGAATGAAGGCTGTCAGATGAGGAGTAGAGTTTGACAAGGCAAGGAGGAAAGAGGCATGAGTCAGCCAGCCCTGAATGTGACTCCGAACGCTTCCACCACCATTAACAAGGCTTTATTCATGGCATAGCATATGTTCCCATGTTGACGCATGATCAAGTGGAGCTGGTTTTGGGTGGTGAACAGCGCAGTTGAGCTATGACGTTGGTATGGCAGAACCATGCCCATCTAAATCACACACTTAACTACCCCATGTGTCAGTCTTTACAATTCCGATCCCTCGTCCGCAAAAATAACTAGAAAATCCTATCCATACCGACTCAAACGAAGAAAAAAAGGGGCAATACTTTAACCCAGGATTCTTGCAACATTGCGCTATAAGACGCATTGGCAGGAGTCTGGCAAAGCAAGCGTGACCTCTTGCAGTTGGCGTAACAGTTTGCACTGACAATTGTCATATTGTACGCAATATGGTCTCCATGTTAAGGCATTACTTATCTACCGCCTGCCACTTCAACTCCACTTTCACCGACGCCCAAATTGACAAGGATGATTGCACATTTTTCAAGCAAAAATTGGAAGATCAAAGTGAAAAGCCCAGGGGAGGAACGCTAAAAGGGATTAATTACGTTGCTACAAGACACTCAGGTCAAGAGGGACGAACACATTTATCAATCCGATCGCAACGATCAGGCAAATGTTCTACGCACATCCCTGCTTGCACACATTTAAAGGGGCAGAAAAGTAAACATCAAGTCGGAGCTTTCGGCTGCCCAGATGAAAACACAAGTGGTATTCGCCAATCGACTGCGTCAGCAGTGCGCAGTAATAAATGGAGATGAAACGCCCGATAAGCGCAACCAAAACACCAAATTCGTGCGATTCACGCGAATTGGCACTGTAAACGTCACGTTAAATACGAGCTGGCCAGCTTGAATTAGATTTCAGACACTCCAACACTAATATCAACCTATGAAAAGGTTAAAAACAAACAAACAGTACTATGTACAGATCGGCCGACCCCTTTCTGCCCGGACGTCTGGGAATACGAGCATTGGAGGTCAAGAGAGGGTAAGAAGCACTCATCATGCATAACTAAACAGACTAGCTACACATTGATGGACGACACTGTTAACGGATGTTAAGTGATAGTTTATCTAAGGAACAATCACCAAGACACTAGTGACTCGAAGTGGAGCGTCTGGTCTTCCTACAATGAACGAATGTCTCGGTGATTGCCAAATAGTTGTAAAAAGCTGTAGGACAAAGTTGGATAAGTTCAGGTGCCCTAAAAAGAAGCTCAAGTGTAGTAAATTGGGCAAATTTAGTCAGTTTATCTAAATGGCCACCTACACCGAAAGAAGCTTGTAGCTGGATAGGTAGGTGGGCGGGCAGGCGAGTAGGAAGGCATGAGGAGGTATTGCTTGCGAAATTAGCCACCGCAAATTTGCATACACGATAGACCCTACACACGCTTACAAGCCCGCGAACAAGAGTAAAAGGCGTTCACCAACTAGCCAGCCAGCAAGCAAGCTAGCCAAAAAAGAATCGTTGATAGCGTGGACTATAATTCGGCACTGAGAACGCGCGCGTTTTTGCAACCAAGAAGGAAACAAGTGCACTCGATGAATGCATAAAAAGGTGGCTGTATGAACCCAAAATCATCTTAAATTTGGCAAATAAACTAGAAGTAGAACTATGGTTTCCGTTATCAGAAAACTAAGACCGTTCCCAACCACAAGCAAGTACCGCGCAATTATAGAAGTGGAAGAACAAGTTCAATTGACCAGGTTATTGGCAGAGCCCAGCACTTCACATAGTTGGTGAACTGAATTAAAGAAAGTCATACAAATTTGAAACACACAAACGCACACAAAAGCACGAGGGATGGTGGTGGTGTAAGCTCTGGTGCATGAAAGCATGCATGTGAGAGCTGTGCCCCTATAACCACCACTGCTACTACTACTACCCGTAGCAAACTGAGCATAGTGATCGATGTCTCGTGCTTTTAAGCAAGTTGGTGACTGAGTTGCACCACTTTTCATTGGTACCAGGTATAGCAATAAACAATCACCGAGGATTTCGGCGAATAACACAACTCCTAGACCATTTTATGCAAGAGGTTTGTGGTCTCCGCGGAAATGAAGCAAAAATGGCCGTTTCATGCAAACGCTAAACACCACATGAGAAAAGGCATGGCTTCCAAGTCTCACCTGGTCTATCCTCATATTTTGCCGAGAATTCTGCAGGCCAATTAATGAGAGCGGGTTTCGCACGCGAGCCAATTCCACCTCCTCCCCCTCCTGGGAAAAAGAGTGCCGCTGGGAAGGCATCCAACAAACCCTCGCAACCGATGCAGCAAACCTTCAAGAGTCCAGTGACTGCAGTAGTTGCAGGCGACGCCAGTGATGAAATAGAATGCTTCCTCGCTCCCACATTACCGTCACTAGCTGGTAGCGAAACACTCCCTGGCCTGTTATCGGGGTGTTCAAGTAGGTGTTCAATCTCTGGATCATTGATGGCCTCTGCAAAGGCCGCCGCTAGGTCTGGATCTTCTTTATTATCCACTACCGGTGGAACGGAGACCAGGTTCTGCATCGACAGCTGGAGCAAGTAGAGCTCTTGGAAGTATTCGCGAACGCGACGGTATGCCTAGATAGCAAAACAATTCAGCTTGATCTAATTGACAATACCAGAGGTACTCCAGGTTAGGGCAGGTTAAAGTGAAGTCATAAAAATAATGAAACTATGGTTAAAGGGACACCAATGAAGCTGGCAGAATGTGCCCGGTGAGCGCTTGTTGAATAGGCCTAGACATTCACACACTTCAAACACGACGATGCATTGAAGGTGAAGGAGGGATATACGCAGGAAGTCTGCGGGAGTGCTGAATTCGACCAGTGGAGAATACAGGCTGCTGAAGGCAGAGCATTCAGCCCCACCCTTAAACCATCGCGATAGCCGACAGCAAGTCGGTGCATGCGTATTAGTCAGGGTTGCCACATAAATTCTGTAGTCTTTTCAGCCCACCATCAATGCGCAAACCTTTGTGCGTTTTAAGATCCAGGCATTGAAACCCTACGAGCATACGCCGATGGTTGCATTCGCGAGGAAACACAGCCTATCTAGCCTTCTCACTGAAATAATAAAGCTCAAAATTCAACTTCACCTAGTTGGCTGAACGTTGCCCCTTTCGGCACCCTTAAACACCATGTAGAGCTCCAAGGCATTGAAATAAAGAAAACAATAACTAAAAAATGCCATTTCACTGACCTCACTGGGATGGGACACGGTGAAGTTTCGTTAGTGTGAAAGGGGAAGGAAGGAGGTAATGTCTGCCAGCAGAGTGAAAAAGCTTTAAGCGAAGCATTAGAACTCTTTAGCAGCACGATGCCAAACCGGTACATGTGAAATGACCTGCTAATAGTGGCGAGAGATTGATAAAATCCTGCTCAGCACGAGTTCAAGGGATGGGCTTACCAGTGCCTTTTGCTCAGAAACATTACCCGATTTGGACTCCCGGAAACTGCCGTAAAGCTGTGAAGTTCGAAGGAGCATAAAATTTCATTACTTACTTAAATCCTACACTCTAGATCTTGTGCTATCAGCAGTCATAGATTTGACTCCTTAAGGTAGATGTCTGATAAATTATTACCTTCAGCTTTGTTGTCTTTTCAGCGCCTTTTTGTGGTCCCATGAAGGCATTTAGAACCTTTCCAGCCCCCTCGTATACGGCGCGCTCTATTCGGAGCCGGTACTTCAATTCCGCCACTTGCTGCTGCCAGGAGTGAGGTGCAGTAAGGCCAAAGTTATAGGCACCATTGGGTCGAGTCGCGTCCGTCACAGCCGACGACAAGGTAGACGATGCGGGTGAGGTAAGTTTGTCATCAGTGAAAGGCATGGGCGACAGCGGAGTCGAATCATCAGACTAAAGCAAAACAGCCCAATCGGATGGATATAATATGCAATGCACTCGGTGAATAGTCACGATCAAACGCCTTAAGCAGCTCATCTTATTTTCAACGAAATGAGTCCCATGCCCACAGAAAATAAAAATTAAGTGCATAAAAAAAGACACTGTCGACGTACACCGGCGTGCTTCAGTCGCGCCAACTGATTCCTCAGGAAACCAATCTTGGCCTCAGATACTTCCAGTTGTTTCCTAGCCGATTCAAGGCAGTTTCGAGGCCCATCTTTATATGTTTGGCTTAGCCTCTCAGCCCCATTTCTCACGCGAATTTCAATGTCTAAAGCCTTTTGAATGGATGCTATGGCTTCCTCATTTGATGCGGCATTATCTCGCATAGCACGCAACATTTCTACAAGGCTGATCACAAAGTAAGAAGACCCCACCTTGTGGAAGTTTGTGTCGCAAGATAAGCAAGCAGGTGTCAAGTTCGCCTATGTCTTCCGAAATATCTTTAATTTGTTCATTTAGTTGTTTGATGTGGGCAACAGCCTTTTTTGAGTTTCTTGGAGCGACCAGTTTTTCTTTAAATAACTGCTGGAGCTTTATTTTGGCCTGGTTCAGCTTCTCCTGAAGCTGCCGATGAGTATCCTCGACGGATGACTCTTTCAGAGAATACCGGCTTGTGAGGGATTTAACGTACAATAAATAGTCCTAAAAGAACCGTAGATCAACGAAGACGACTAACCATTATGATGACTGCACTGAGCCACGGTTAATGAATTTATCTAAAATGTTCAAAGATCAACTATGAAAATCCAGTATTAATTATGTGCACAAGTCAGCATACACAAAATTTTCGCTTTAAATGCGAAAGGAAAGGGTTGGTAAAGGGAGCAGCATAAGCAACATTAACTCAAAACAAAGTCCCGGGGTTCAATGCAATTGAGACTGCTTTACAAGAGAACGTTTGACAAAACTCAACGTTACAATGAAAAATAGCGCATTGAAAAGTCAATCAAAACGAATTGGATTCCATGCAAACAATGGCAGCAGCAAATATATCAAAACTTGGAACCTTGTGAAACCTCCACGCACGCTATAATGAATTAGAATCAGTACCAAACCTCATGTGCGATTACTAACGTGAGCCACCTAAGGAAACAACAAACACATAAAAGACCGTATCCACTCCACGCAACAACGGTACTCATAGTACTAACACAAATGCACGAATGATTAATGCAAATCAAGTTTGGCGGACTCGTTTATCTATGACTCTCAAGAGTGTTAAACAATTATTTAAAGTGATCCACTGTATCAATAAGTCCTTCATCTCATTTTATAGATTTTCATTCATGGAGTGTTAGAGCACTTTTCGCTTGGGCTCGCTGCAGGATTGCACATATTTCACTAAAAATATTAGATTGTGGTATAATCTTCGTTAAAATAGTTTTATTCCAAAAAAACGAATAGGCCATACGAAGCACCTCTTATGAGGAGGCTAACTGTTTATTTGTTATTATTTATTTGTGACAATTTTTTGGTTCCTGTTGTAGGGTAAATTTCAGGCAGGATATTTAGAGGAAGAACCTTCCAGACAATTGCTACATAGGCCATTTTGCCCCCCCCCCCCCCAATTACAAGGTCACGATTCCCGAAATTTCGACTTGATTGTCGCTCTCGCCTGCTATGCCTTTATCTTCCCCAAAAACCGCCTCAAGTGTTAGTAGATCTCTGCGGAAATGAGGTTGGTATAAACTGACCATTTGTGATTGAATGTATGCATATCGAAAACTTGTACCACACCCTATATCTGAGCCCACCGCTAATGCTATTCGAAGGTTATTAAATGTTTCTTAAGTTTATTTCAAGGACTTTCTTCAAACTCACTCGCATTTGGGGCGGTGCGGAGATACCTTATCACTGGCTTTGACAACAAATATTGTAAGGATAAATAAAAATCAATTCATCATTACATCGAAGGCCATTCAGCAGTTCAAACTACAAAGCACTACATAGCCCTTCTCTTTATTCGGGTGTCGCCCTCGATGCTGCTCTTGTTAGAACTTCAGTTTTCACTATCTTAACGTAATTGGTGTTGCCAGAATCCCCCAACGAGCTAACCATAAATGAGGCGATGCTTAAGACCAAACCAGTGATCCATCTTGGCAGTATGACCCAATTTTCAGATTCTTTCTGCTTGTGAACTAACTTCGCCATAATAGACGATGTCGGCCGTTAATGTATCCGTTGGGAGGCGTTAGTTCACCGGTCTCCGTTCTGGGTGGTCCACGCATAGTGTCGCTTTAGCCGTTAATAGCTTTCATGGAGAACACGAGAATGGGGTTTGTGTCGAAAATGGACGGCGTTCTTAGCCCCCTTGCGATGAGATGTCAGAGATCCTCCCACCTGCAGCACAGGTATTTCTTCTGCACCGCCGC
The DNA here is from genome assembly GCA_023968675.1 of Taenia pisiformis. NCBI lineage: Eukaryota > Metazoa > Platyhelminthes > Cestoda > Cyclophyllidea > Taeniidae > Taenia > Taenia pisiformis. The sequence goes on along the minus strand of CM043733.1, from coordinate 10,391,964 downwards.
AAAATGTCACAGGCGATATAGATGGGGCTAAAAAACGTGTAAATCGGGTTCAATTTCTGCTGCCATCACTGTAGCGGCTTGGGACTCACTTGAAGACGATAGGCGGCAAAAACTGGGGCGGAATACGTATAACTTCAGTACAGGCAGAGACTGTCCGCTGGCCAATAGGTTAATATTGGCTACTGAAGTGGCTGAAGGCCAACCAGCAGTCCCAACAAACAAAGCATGGCAATTGTCATTAGTGTCTGTCAAACAGATGCATTGATTGGAGCTTCATACCACCATTCCTATTGTACGCGCCCCAGACTTACTTGAAGACAAAAGAAGTCATGACACTCGGCCAGAATGTACGTATTTGGTGAACAGAAGGGAATTGGGTCTGTTTCATTCGTCCAGAGGTGAGCCAAACCGACCCGACCGACCGAGTGATCGTGGCCACTCGGCCACGGAACTGGTCTCGATTTGCCGCCTCCATGACACCCTCGTGCCCGCATTGTAAAATGTTTCCTAGGCTTCTATGAAAGCATGAAAGCTTTTTCTATTGCACTACAACTCTTCCAATCATCCCATTTATTCCCTTTCACATGACAGCATTCTGCCCGTGTGTGAACTTTAAAAGTCCGCTCACAATGGCCTGCTCTGCCGACACACTAAGTTGGGCAGGTCAAGCAAACCTTGTCCAAAGTAAACACGTATTAGTGCTGCACTTGTGACATGGTAAAATCCAACTAAGAAGTGATCTTACTCCCAAAAGCCTGCTGAAATCCAACGGAGAAAAGCAGTTAGTGGTGGTGGGAGCCCTTTGTCTCCCTCTCTCTCTCTCTCTCCTTGTTTGAATAAAGTAAAGGAATGAAAGCACATTTGACTACCAAACCTTATTTGGTGTCATGCATCAAATTTAGACGAGTCGTCACACGCGTAGTAGTAGACAAGCGAAGGGTGGCCACTCATGTAATTCTAATGTGATGGCAATATGGGAGGCCACCAGGAGGCCTTGAAGTACAAGCGGATTCCCGCGGTGTAAATAAACATGTAGGAAAGCTAACCCAAAAACAATTCGCTCGTAATTGCAACACATGTGTTTAGAAAATGGCACCTCCAACGGGGCAACTGTTAGAGAGCCTACCTAGCTCCAAAACCCTGGAAGGTCTCACTATCACTCTCCACGTACATTAACGCAACCTGATAGATCCCATCAATAGGTAGTAGGGCCGTAGAGAGACTATCGCTTGGAGGGACAGTCTCCACTACAGGTGACCAGTTCAACGGATCGCCCTTTCGCATGGCCTTCAACCGCAAGTAACACCACACGGAAGGCTACCAACTCCCCTGATACGTTGCCTGACTAAGGGAAGTAATAACGTCCAGAAAGGCTTTTGTGGATTTATGGCCAAAGCGGCTACTGCTAAAATCTCGAGTGCTGTGTGTAAATTAAAGTGGCCATAAGAATGTGATGGTGATCTCCATCAAAATAGCGCGTGGGTGCTTTTATGTGGATAAAACAACCGCATCAGGCCATGTTGATGGAGCACGAGATCTGCACGCTTACAGTACCAATATGCGATGACAGGTAAGAACGAACAGTGTACCACTTCTTTAATTCCATAAACATCAACATTCGCTCTACCGAGGATGCCTTGATTTTACTCCTGCGCTCCAGTACTCCACAAATGCTAGAATCGTACTACTGCAAGTTGTAATCGAAAAGGCAATAAATATGCCTTCGCAAGGCGGAAGAATGGACTTAAAACTTCCGAAACCTAAAGAAGGTGCTCTCAGTGCTGTGTTTCCGCCTCACAGTATCGCAGTCCACCAATCGACTTGAGGCATCAACACAGGCAATTTGATTGGCCGCCCAATCCACCTCTGCTATTGGCCAGGTCTGCTCCAAATCCTCTAATACTTCATCTTACTTTAAGGAAACGGGATAGGCTGGGTTCCATTTGATCCTCGCACTTGATGCGTTTGGAAGCTGAAGATTGCACTGCCACCTCATAAGTGTGAGTATTGTGTTTGTTGTAGAATGTGATGCGCACCACCCACCAGACTGCAAGATGGAGTGCGATAAGGAGCCCCATCACAAGTGCCCTCCTGATTGCCACGATAAGGAGCCCCACCACCACCACGGAGGTCCGCCTCCCTGTGGACACGACAAGAAGGGTGACTGCAAGAAGGAGTGCGGGCAGAAGTCTCACCCGGAAGGCCACAAGTCTTGTGACAAATGAGGAGTCGCTGCAGTTAGCTACAAGCAAAAGGAGTTTTCTCTTTCCACCTTCCTTGTCTCCTTATCCTGAGTCCAGAACTTTGTTTCCCCCATGCCATTTTTATTTGATCGATTCTCTGTCACTCTCATTCAGTACGTTCTTCCTGTTCTGCCTTAAAACCGTGTGCTCGTGTGTTGTATAGCTCAGCTATCCATGAAGGGTAGAAGAACCTTCTCTAGGCAGGAGGTTACCACATCAAAGTGAAGGTTTTGCGGCCCGCAAAGTACCCGTTATGAGCTTTTTATCCTAGTGAAATTGGTGCTGCTCCATATCAACTCCTCATGGCCGACCCGGCAAGGACTAATGTCCAGCCTCCCCACACATACAGCGACATCGCAAACACTCGAACATGCTGTGAGAGAAAACCACTTCCTGTGCCGTGGTTTCAGTTTTCATCTCTGTACATCACCGGGTTCACAGGATGACAGCCCCATGATGGCTGGAACCATGAATGCCCTTATGAGTCAGCGCCTTCATCTGATCCATTTAAAATTGTAAACTGACGCACAAAGCCATCCAAATTCTAGGCATAGTTTTTAACGGCATGGTAATAGGGAGGAGAAGAAAGCAGTGACAATGTGTTTATGCTAACGCGAGGACAATGCCAAAGTAGTTGGGAGAATCTACGCTAGTAGGGTAAGGCCTGTGAGATGGTAGTCCAGTGCCTTGTCAATCAAATCCAAGTGAAAGAGACTTGTCTCACACCTTTCCCCTTCTCTTGCCCACACTCTTGCCTGGCTGGTAAAATGGGCACACTTCACACCTTGTCCACAGGCCATAAGGCCTACACAAGGCCTCCACAGGCCACAAGGCCCTGTGAGTAAGGAATAGTAGAAACTGTTCCCCTGTTTCCAAGGTAGGGCAAAGGTGCCACATCCATCGATGCTCTAGGAGGTGTGCATGGGCAGTCTGTTGGGGCGTACAAGTTGGATGGGATGTGTAAAATCTCGTGCCAGGCAGACAACAAGGAAACCCAAAACCACTTCAACCGCGTGGCACGTGGAGCTTGGCTACGGACTGTCCTGTGACATCCACAAGTGGCCAAGTGAAGGATTGTAAAATTGTAGAAACGCATTTATGAGTCGCGTTTGATGGAAAAGTGGTGGCCGCTACCCGGCCATCTCGGCTCGCCAGAATTTGAATTGGCGAATAGGCACGGTTCTAAAATCCCACTCCCCTCTCACCGATTTTGAGGTCAACCAAGGAGCGATTGATTCTCTCCGATCGGTAAGAACCCCACGGATGACCTAATGCATTAAGCAGCCGGTCATTGAAGTGGACACCCTCACCACCTTCTACGGCTTAAGGAGAGCCGTGGCGTCAGTTCCACCCGTTTACATCCACCTGAGTTCTGTCTCGATTATCCCTTTTGTTCAGGTTAGTAGAGTGTCCGCGATGCCATTGCCTACTCATTCCTTCATTAAGTAGTGTGATAACCGTGACTCAATGGCATTCAACTTGAATTAATTGTAATTCAATTCCGATTGAAATCAAGCGGTGCAATACCCTTTGTTCGGGGCCACTAGGAGCACCTTTTCTCTAACAAAGTTCAACCAATAGGATGGGTCGTGGGGAGCAACTAGACACCAAGAAGCTGCGACCCGATCTCGGTTAAAATCAAGTTGCAACGTTCTGACACATTAGTTTAGCGACCTTGCTCGCTGAAAGCATTACTTTGCTGTTGGCGTGGAAGAGGATGCGGGTGGCCTAACGCTCGTCAGAGGTGGGTCAGGATCAATGCTTAAGCACTCCGTTCATCCCCATTGGGTCAAGGTTGTGGAATTCGGCATCCAACTTACCACCTGCACTGTTTTACCGTCCAGCAATTCTACAGCATGCTGCCACAGATCCTGGCACCATCACACCACCCAACACTCCACCTCGTCTCTCCTTTCCACCAATTCACCTCCCGGTAAAACCCCACACAATCTGACAGTGTCGGAGACGACTAAGTATCGTCCAGACGGGGGATGGCTCATAGTGGACTGCACTGTTCTATTCCACTGATTTGATGAGCTTCAGTACGCGCATAAGCCACTTCGCTTCGCCCTCAACTAGGGCCAACTTCTTGTGTGGCAGCGTCAACCACAGGTGGAACCAGTTGGGTCGAAGTGAGGTGATGTGAGGTGGGGTGGGGTGGGGTGGGGTGGGGTGGGGTGAGAATGAAGTGAAGGCGAGCATTCACTTCAGCCCTTCCAACGCCTCATCGGGCATGGGAGGCTTGGAAATTTGGCGAACTCACCGAGCCGCGAAAAGTACGAAGTCTCACCTGATTGGTTGGTGCCGGTGAGTTCATTCCCAATGGATGGGAACAGAGATGGCTAACGTTGTAGAAACTAGCATTTTCACGAGTTTCAAGACACGCCGACACTATTGATACTGTGCAAAGTACATCCTCACCAACCGTTTCTCCAGCCCTTACCTGCCTTTATCTTGATGAAAAGGAAAGCGCGATGAGCCTTTTAGACCTCTGTAGGGAGCCCAAAAAATTGTATCCATGGAAAAGAGGAAGGCAACCCGTTTGTCGTCATCGTGCCATCCTGGCCAGCTATCCGTGATCGACAGTCGGGTTCTTCCTCACTAAGACGATCAATGTCGCATCGACAACACGATTTGCTTCTTTTGCCGGGGAAAGTGACTGTCAGATTGGTCTAGCCTCACTGGTGTCTATTGTATGCTTCGCTAGGCATGTTCGCCCGTCTGACCATCCACCTTTCCAACCAAACTTGCGTACATCACACACATCAACGGTTGGGGAACACTTTCCACCCATTCACAGTGAGATGGACGTCCACGGTGGATCGGCAAAGTTTCATGGCGATATTCCATGTCAACTTTGCTGCGATGGTGGAAGTTCGTCCCAAGGGAGCATGCATGCATGCACGCATGCATGAGGCTGCTTCACTATCCAGGTTTCGGTGCCTACGCAGCCGTCCAACTACGCTTTACCGTCCACCACCAGCTTGATTCCTTCAGTGGCATCGAAATGTCTAAACCAGAATTAAAGAGCATTTCACGCTTGCGCTTCCAAATTGATGGACACTCCAAGGGGTGGACGAGGGCGAGTGAGGTGCAGTTAAGGTGGGGCGACAGAAAACCCACCCAACTCTGGCATGCGGTCTGGACGGCCTCGGGTTCGGCCATCTCTGTTGAAACTCCGCCCAGTTCGCCAAAAGTAAAAAATCCTATTCCTAATCCCGTCATTCGTGCACTGATCCCATTTACACATTTTTGCACGTGACAATTCTCTGCCCTCGCCTGAATCTTAAAAGTTCACTCACCATAGTGTGCTCTGATTAAAAAATAAGTTAAGCCGATCAGGTGACCCACTCTAATGGGTCAAGAAAACTACATTTTGTTAGGTAAACACGTGCTGATGCTGCACTCGTGACAAAGTAAAATCATTTGATATCACAATATCAAGTAAAAAGTGGATATTTCCTCAAATTTCTATTCATCCTCAACGAGCGCCCGCATTGAGGTGCTTCTTGAAGGTGCTGAATCACTGTGGACGTCATTTAAGGGCAATTTAATTGCTTAAACCACCAGTGATGTCCTGACAGACCTCAGTAGTTGATACAAAGCGTAAGCCTAGTGTTGCATCATTGTCTTCTTTGCTAAAAAGCCCCAACCAAACGTAACTCGTACAGTTTAAAATTGATAGCTTAATGGCACTACCACCTCATCCGAAAATGTGCATTCAACTGCCTTTCTATGGCATCTGGACCTCCGAACCACTAGCCTTACCCATTCACTTCTTCCACGGGATTTTATTTAGACAGCTGCTCCGTTCAAAATGCTTTCCAGCCCCTACATTCTACCATGCATTTCAAATTTACTAATCCCTTCATCATTGTAGGTGCCAGCTTTATTTGTCCTTTATTACTGTGAAGGCCAGGTAGGCCCAAAATAAGGGGAAAAGTGATATAAAAGATGTTCGTAAACAAACAACAATTTTTAAGTGGTAAAATTTTCATTCCATCGCATCCAACTCCGCCAATCCGGGCGAAGTATTAACACGGACAAGTTGATTGGCTGCCCAATCCGCCTCTGCCATTGGTCACATCGGCCACTTCACAGCATATATGCGGTCGTCTTCAACCATGGCCCATCGCCGTACCACGCTCCTCTGACCATCTGAACCAAAGCAATGCCTCATCCTGGTTAGCTTCTCCTCTCTTTTGCTACAATATCAGGGCAGCAGCACTTTTCACATAGGTTCAGCTTGCTTGCAGGCGACAGGATAGACTGGGTTGCATTTGATCCTCGCACTTGATGCGTTTGGAAGCTGAAGATTGCACTGCCACCTCATAAGTGTGAGTATTGTGTTTGTTGTAGAATGTGATGCGCACCACCCACCAGACTGCAAGATGGAGTGCGATAAGGAGACCCATCACAAGTGCCCTCCTGATTGCCACGACAAGGAGCCCCATCACAAGTGCCCTTCTGATTGCCACGACAAGGAGCCCCACCACCACGGAGGTCCGCCTCCCTGTGGACACGACAAGAAGGGTGACTGCAAGAAGGAGTGCGGGCAGAAGTCTCACCCGGAAGGCCACAAGCCTGCTATTGACTGCAAGAGTTGTTGCAAGTAGCCAAAGACCAACATTTGCTCTCATTACTTCCCATAGTGGATCAGTCTATTCTCTCTGTTTAGCCAATGCACATTGTGTTCCAGTTTTTTGCACTAAATGCTAAAGTTTGTGCGATAGTAGAGTCTTCTCATTCTACCTCAAAGCACGTGGTTTAGTGGTTTCTTTAAGTCTCTGAAGTGGCTAATCCTTTGACGGCTCCGCAATTTCTAGCAGACGATTCCACTACCATCAGTGATGGGGCATCACATAACTTTGTTGTCATCTGTAGTGAAGTTATGCAGCACTCGCTTTACGGATCAAGTAGCCAAAGTACAGCTCCATGCCACGACCGAGTAGGGCGATGGTCGACGTATTCTTGAAGGCTAGTGGCAAAGCGGCGCGGTCTACGACGCGATAGAATTAGTTTGGCCTCGCAGAGGACCAATCTACTGTTACCGGTCCACGCTCGTTAACATGACAACGTTGTCAGCGGGCTTAGCAAATGACTACTTGGGGATTGGGCTTAAACGTGTTCAAACCGATTGGGCCGCTGAGTCAAGGGAATAGCAGTCTCATGATGATTGAGCTGCCTCCCCCCTCCAGCGCATCGGTAACACAATCACGACGTCAACATAGGCATCACCTTCCTCGAAGTACCGACAATAGTGCAAGTGGGAGTGTGCTTGCCAGGTATCCACCATCATTGATGCATGGGGCCATGCGTAGAAAGGAAGAGAAGGGAAGCAGTTTGACGTTGATCGCACTATGTGGACTAAATCGATCAGGTTGGCCTGGAGGACGTACTTCGGCACAGGTAACACAAAGTGACAAACGCCAACAAGCCAGACAGACTTCACACCACTTCCATTCGCCCGCTTCACCGTCAACATGGACACCCACTTTACCTCCTGCACAATGCGAAACGAATTACCTCCTCTTCTGCTTCGGAGGAGCCTCTAAGAGAGGGACGGCAACAGAGAAAGTCAAAACTACTATCGCCTCTGTTACGAGAATTTGTTAGCGAGATGACTTCTACCACTTCAAATGTTGGCGTTTGTGATGGGCACCGAGGGGGGGGGGGGAGGGAGTTGGAACTAATGTTCTACCAGGCGGATGACAGACGTACGTATTCCATGAATGGCGCGTAAATTGCCTTCAATCTCACCTTCATGGTCGTTGTACGTACGCGTAGATCTTGTGGATTGACACCTCAACCTGTGGAAAGAAAATGGCACCTGTCACTCCTATTTCTTGACTCATCAGCGCTTGGGGCACTGATAAGTCGGTGGATGTTAGCACTGTACCACTGTGCTCGAAAAAGCTTTCTGATTCACTTTTTTTCACCTATCCTTTGGCTTAGGATGCCCTCACGTTCGTAGAGTGGGTAGAAAACTCATATCTCTCGTTATGGGAGCGCCGTGTTGACAAATCCCTCTACTAAGGGTTCTGCCTCGACCACTTGCGTATCCGCCTCCTCTGTCTATGACCAGTAGAAGGACCACCACGTCGATGACACCTCATCAATCCCATTAAAGCGGTGCAGTCACTGTGGCGGCTTTTGCCTCTAGTGGCAAAGGTCAGGTAAAACTTGAGGAGGTTAAGATATGGCACAAACGATCCCCCGACCTCGAGGAGAACTTCGGTAATTCGGTCTGATATTACCAATACATCACACTCAAAGGACAGTTTTAAACTGCTCCTGGCACACATAGAGAAGTCGCTTTGCTTGATGACGGGGTCGCTTTTGCCATTGGAATGGTAGATGACGTGTCGGTGCCCGGTAAACCTGACGGGTGAACTGATCAGTTCCTGTGGCGCTCAGTCTGTGAGTTAAAGCATCCACTTTACCAGCTGCACTGTTTTACCGTCCAGCAATTCTACAGCATGCTGCCACAGATCCTGGCACCATCACACCACCCAACACTCCACCTCGTCTCTCCTTTCCACCAATTCACCTCCCGGTAAAACCCCACACAATCTGACAGTGTCGGAGACGACTAAGTATCGTCCAGACGGGGGATGGCTCATAGTGGACTGCACTGTTCTATTCCACTGATTTGATGAGCTTCAGTACGCGCATAAGCCACTTCGCTTCGCCCTCAACTAGGGCCAACTTCTTGTGTGGCAGCGTCAACCACAGGTGGAACCAGTTGGGTCGAAGTGAGGTGATGTGAGGTGATGTGAGGTGGGGTGGGGTGGGGTGGGGTGGGGTGAGAATGAAGTGAAGGCGAGCATTCACTTCAGCCCTTCCAACGCCTCATCGGGCATGGGAGGCTTGGAAATTTGGCGAACTCACCGAGCCGCGAAAAGTACGAAGTCTCACCTGATTGGTTAGTGCTGGTGAGCTCATTCATTGCCTCCTACCGACCTCGGCAAACCATCTTGTTCGATGACTGGTTTTGCAAAATGATGATGTTCCCCCGGGCTGAAGGACAAGTCTTCGTCTCGTAATGCTGTCTCCCCTCTACCCACTTTGATTAATGCAGAAGGCTCAACAGATTTTCTCTGTTGGCCAGCAGAAAGTTGTCTCTCCTTTTAACTCGTTGTTTAGGCTCCAAATTCTGCCCTCCCCTTGCCCAGAGCGATCGTGAGGGTCCGCAATGTCGTCTTGTCACATACCGCACAATGATTATTCTACTCAGCTTTACCATCTTGTCATGAGGCAACACTGGTGTACGTGTGTCAAACACTGGCCCTTCAAGCAGCCTGGTGAAACTTGCATCGTACAAGTGAAGCTAAAATGTTAGGTAGACAACTATTCCACCCATCATTGCCAGCAGCAGCACCACGAAGACCCGATAGGTAGATTACCTCCAACCCCTCGAAAAGCACAATTGCTCCACGTGTGAGGTGTAGTAAGAGATGGAAGGGATCTCTAATGCCACACTGAGTGACCTTTCTGGTTTGTGGCCGTGCTTAAGGATTCACCCCAAACCTTGTTGCAAATTGTGTTTTTGGAAGTCAACACTGCACGGTTCTGATTTACACCTCTCATCGATGGCAGACAAATAGGGATGACCTCGCTCCCACCACAACATGAATTAAGGCTTGCAAATGTTATTTATCGCCTTATCCTTTATTTACCAATCTTACTTACAACTTTCCACGTGACAATCTCTTGCCCTTGCGTGTACCTTGGAAAGTCCACTCACAATGGTATGCTCTGATAACACAAATTGCTAGGCAGATTAGGTGACCCGCTCTAATGGGTCGAGAAAACTTCTACTGCAAAATAAAAACATCCTAAAGCTGCACAAGTTAAAGGGTGGAACTAGTTAATAACTTAATCGCAAATAGAAAGCGGACCTGCCACCAAAACTTCACTAAACCTCAACGCGAGGCCGCATTGAGGCACTTCGTAAAGGTGTCAAGATCATGGTATGCATTATTTGAGAGTCGAAAGCATACCAAACCCTGCCGAGAGCGGTGGGACTTTCATTTTAGCCAGACAAACACGTGAGTGGCCAATACAATACGCATTGGACGGTGCCGCAATGGTATGAAGAACGACCTACGTGTGGCGTTTTCTGGACCTTGCAGAGTCCACTCGCTTAGTGTTAGTAAGACACAGAGGATCAACGCCAGATTCTGTGGATTGATGAATGAAACTGCTAATGGCGCCTCTAGGATGCCATACGGAATAAAGAAATGGCGTAACGGGAAGACCCATCCAACTATCAGCCAGGAGCCGCATAGGGGGCCATACTTAACGTACTCATAAGACCACTCTTAAGCATAAAGCATCATCAACACCAAATATCCTAGTTCTTTACAAGGTTTTGCTTTGGTATTTCCATAAAATCTCCTTTAATCCCAACATCGCTGCAGTCTCGGCGCTTACTAACGCGTCACGTTAATACCAACTTCACTCTCATTGCAAAATCATGGTTAATAATTGCAAGGGTCATAAGGAATCTCCTAAAAAGAAACAATAGCTAAAAAGTTTTCCATGAACCACTTTTGATAAAGGCCGTTCCGCCACAAAGCATCCAATTCCGCCAATCCGGGCGAAGTATTAACACGGACAAGTTGATTGGCTGCCCAATCCGCCTCTGCCATTGGTCACATCGGCCACTTCACAGCATATATGCGGTCGTCTTCAACCATGGCCCATCGCCGTACCACGCTCCTCTGACCATCTGAACCAAAGCAATGCCTCATCCTGGTTAGCTTCTCCTCTCTTTTGCTACAATATCAGGGCAGCAGCACTTTTCACATAGGTTCAGCTTGCTTGCAGGCGACAGGATAGACTGGGTTGCATTTGATCCTCGCACTTGATGCGTTTGGAAGCTGAAGATTGCACTGCCACCTCATAAGTGTGAGTATTGTGTTTGTTGTAGAATGTGATGCGCACCACCCACCAGACTGCAAGATGGAGTGCGATAAGGAGCCCCATCACAAGTGCCCTCCTGATTGCCACGATAAGGAGCCCCACCACCACCACGGAGGTCCGCCTCCCTGTGGACACGACAAGAAGGGTGACTGCAAGAAGGAGTGCGGGCAGAAGTCTCACCCGGAAGGCCACAAGTCTTGTGACAAATGAGGAGTCGCTGCAGTTAGCTACAAGCAAAAGGGGTTTTCTCTTTCTACCTTCCTTGTCTCCTCATCCTGAGTCCAGAACTTTGTTTTCCCCATGCCATTTTTATTTGATCGATTCTCTGTCACTCTCATTCACCAAATGTCAAAGACTGTGCCGCAGCATGACCTTTTTTTACCTCAAGTCGTGTGGTTTTGTGTTTTTCTATGCCTTGCAGCTTGTGTTAGACAGTTCAGCAATGTATAAAATAGATAGGAAACTTATCCACATCTTGTGCTTTTCAAGCATTCAAGTGATTAAGCGGTGCGAAATCATCACCATTCCGCCAATGGTCCTAATTGGTAACTCACTTTATTTAAGGAGCTTGTGAATTCTTCAAGAAAAAGTTAAAATAGTAACCGAATAGGTTTAATGGCACATTTGTAGATGAAGACAACACTTTTGTCTTACCGCGTCTGTACTCACTCTTTGGTTGCTTTCTCACAGGAGCCCACTCCGTCTCCTGCTGTTGTCTCTGTGGCTGGAAAACAAAGTGCTAATGGGAGTTTGACAGGATAAGTTCGTCAAAAACAAGGCCACCAACAGAGTCGATGCACCACGCCATGCTGCACAACAGTAAATGCCCATAAAGTGTTATTCTCAACGGAATCAGCTCCATGACGGTACACGGAACTGACTGCGCTGTCGCATGCTGACACGATTCAGTCGCACCAACAGAATCCTCCGGTTGTTTAGAGACCCATTTATTAGGTTTGACCCAGCACCTCACTCAAAGATTTTATCATTCACATCCTATTCAATAGGCGTTATGGCTTTAAATTTGTTTAGAATATCTATTATAGCAGCCAACATTCCATCAGTGGCGATAGCCTTTGAAAAGCAATACCTAAAGAAAATTCGCTTCGTATATTAAGCCAACATGGGTTCGGTTCAACCCTGTCTTCGAAGAGATCCTTACTTCCCTTTTTCAGCCCGATTGTGTATGTAGAGGATTAAATAGGATTAATCAAAGTACCATACCTCTCTCACAAACAACTAGTTAAGTCACACTTGGATTTAACGCAGCACATTTTACTTTTATTGGTGGATAAATTCTGTACGAGAATTCTTTCGAAAAACATGGATGCGATTCATCTCAAATTTAAATCTCATTCTAAATTCAACTGTGATATCAAAGACGAATGCGGAAAACATGCACAAAACAACGCAGACCCCGAGCCAGGCATTCAGCGGAACGGGGATTAAAGCTATTCAAGCGGCGCGGGAAAGAACGTCTATGACCCTCAAAAGTGTAATGATATATTTAAACCAGAAAATGAAAGCTAAAAAATCTCGAAAAAATGTTTTTTTACGACGTAAAGATTTCAAGATGTCTTTGACAGACGTGCTATTTCTGTCGGTTTGTAGAAATTTTTATTGCCATGAATTAAACTTTATAGCGCGACAACATTCGTTATTAGGCTTGGGAATCGCTAACACATATATTTCTACTGCTTCTTTCTGCCAACGGTAGCACGTGCTTGGTTCTCTGAGATATTAACTGTAGCGCCCCGAGCATAACTAGAAGACGGAGAGAGGGGTAGGTGTAGGTCAGAATACGTGTATTCTAGACGCAAAGGAAGGTGACTGCTGGCATTACCCGCAGGCCAGCCCACGCAGCACGGTTCAAGGTGGCCACCACTAATGTGTCGGGCCAACCAACAGTCCAAACAAACAAACTACTACATTAATGGCTAAAGCAGTTGGCTATGCCTCTTAATTACCCCAAGTTCGTAAACAGGAGTAGTTACTCCTCTATATCACCAAAGCACATGTACATCAAATAAATTACTCCACCCTTTATCAGATACACCAATCCGAACGGCAAATGCGGCAGTGGATAGAATACTTTGGTTGTTTGGACTGCTAATTGACCTTCGGTGTTGGGCGGCGGCTTCGACCTGGCTGCATGGGCTGGCCTCTCGGCCATGCCAGCGGTCCTATTCCCTCTTCTCCTGAACATGCATACTCTCTCCTGTGCTTAGCCTTCTCTCTTATTCTAGAGGTCCACAGGACGCTACAGTGAAGGCTGCGTTGACCATACTTTGCGTTTATTTCTCACCATTCTTCATGAAATAATTGTTAATTTATGGTGCCATCCATATTTAAGATTATGCGGACCTACGCGGCAATATCAAGGAAATACCCTTAATTACAGACCAGTGGTGATTAAAACACTTGAGAGAGTGAAGGTTCCTAGACTCCCCTCATTCGTAGCTTATCCAGGTCACATCACCACATTTCAATGTTACGTAGTGGTGTTCAGGAGGACGAAGGGTCTTAGCCAAGTAATTGTTGCTACAATGCACCAATGCTTCACCGAAGGTGAGACACTGTTCTCACGGTCCCTGCGTATTCTTCACAAACTCTGTTCCCACCAAGATCACCATCATTGCTCTACTTACTACCACCTACGATATTGCAACAAAGGCCATAAAACCTACCAAATATAGAAAAAAGGCTCGTGCTTACAATTGCATACCACAAAAGAAAAAATCTATTGGTGATCGCGCTCAATCTCACTAACTCACATGAGTCATCGACAAGGTCATTAATTTTTACCAATTTCACCGCTGCCATTGGTCAAATTGGCTATCGAGGAGCATAAATTTCTGCCGCTCTACAGTACTACTCAGCACCCTTCTGAAGATCCTCACCAACGCAATAACTGCTTCTGGTCAGTTAACCACCCTTTATCACATACAAATCCACCACTGGTAGGCACATAGGTTTGACTTATTTGCTGGGAATAAATTAGGCTAGGCGCTTTAGAGGTTTGGAAGTGGCAGACTTCAATATTATCGCCTGATTCTACGTTGCACTCAAGTCGAGTCACATGCCTTACCACGGGAACGATCCACCAAGATCCAGGATAAGTGCAGGTGAGAGGTCGAGCGCTTACCCTAGAGGACCTCCACACCATCAAGACGGGCCACCACCACCGCACCATGGAGGACCACCGCCCCACCACAGAGGGCCACCACCGCACCATGGAGGACCACCGCCCCACCACGGAGGGCCACCACCGCACCATGGCGGACCACCGCCCCACCACGGAGGGCCACCACCGCACCATGGAGGACCACCGCCCCACCACGGAGGGCCATCACCCCACCGTGGAGGACCACCGCCTCACCATGGAGGGCCACCACCGCACTACCACGGAGGGCCATCACCCCATCGTGGAGGACCACCGCCTCACCACGGATGGCCACCACCGCCACACCACGGAGGGCCATCACCCCACCGTGGAGGACCACCGCCTCACCATGGAGGGCCACCACCGCACCACCACGGAGGGCCATCACCCCACCATGGAGGACCACCGCCTCACCACGGATGGCCACCACCGCCACACCACGGAGGGCCATCACCCCACCGTGGTGGACCACCGCCTCCTCACTGGGGGGCCACCACCCCATCATGGACCGCCGCCTAACCACGGGGAGCCACCACCTCACCACAGAGGACCAAATTCAGGACACAACTAATTTTGCCACCGAGATAAAGTGCCACAAACCCAGCTCAAACTTAAAAGCTCACTTCGATTAACGAAAGACAAATATTTACTCCCGTCTTCCCTATACGCCTACTTTGATTAATAAATACTTCACCTGTCCACCTGTTACCTACCTTAGCCCTTAGCCATATTGGTTACAAGTTATGGCCCGCGCGACAGCAAGCTCTTCATGATTTGCCCCTGACTGTCGTCTTGTTAATTTCCTTAGGTCTCAGGTCTTATGAAGATCATGGTAATCATGTTACAAGCAAAGACTGCCTAGCGCGTCGCATGGGAAGCACAAGTGTAACTTAATGTCCACGGTTTGGATGCTGAATCGAGGAAGTATCATAGCGCTCTCATATCAAATCTCCTTTCAATTTGGTGATTCCTTCAAACACCCGCCATGAACATCGATGCACACAAGACTGCCCGGAGATCTCGTGTAAAAATAACTAAGTGGAAGTCATAGTGGGCTTGCAGAGAAAGATTTGACAGCTGTAACATGTCCGGATACATTGTTGCCTCAACATCACTTCAACCTGCATTCTCACAGCCGTCAAGTGCACTGAATCAGTTAAGCGTGGGCTTAAATTTGGGAAGCACGAATTTTAATGCCCGTGGCACGATCTCTACAAGGCATTCACCACCGTAGTTTTGCGAAGGAATGAGAAAAAAGTAGCATAGGGATGTATGTAAACCAACCACCAACCTAATCGTCTAGCTAAAACAGGACCATTATTGACAGAGATTGCGGCTCACTAAGGAACACGCGCACACCTTTGCTAAAAAGCAGAAAACATTCCCACCCTATGAGCGCACGAAAAACCGAATGCCCACATTTCAACCAAGGGGAAATTATTAATAATGGCGCAGCTCCCCTTCTCACTAAATTGGCACCTTGCGTAATTACATGCAGACATGAAAGTGAGAAAAATGAGTGTAATAGACCGGATTATTTGCACAGCCGAGTACCTCGGATATCAAGCAGATTGAATGTCATACAAATTTGGCACACATGCACACAAAGGTGTGAAGTACAACAGTCTTGCCACCGCCACTACTATCCGTAGTAAGCTGAGCATGGTACCCCACGACGTTTGCTTCTCAAGTACTCCTGTGCCTAAGTGGCGCCACCTTGCATCGGTTCACTTGCAATTCTGAGCGGTAATAATTGCAACAAAGTGATTTACAACCTGTATAAAGACGAAGTAATTATGATCTCCTCATAAATAGCCTAAGTGGTAAGCAGATAAAACAACACCTTCATGTCTCACCAGGACTACTCTCAAAAGCTGGCGTCAATTCCACAGGCGAAGTGATACAGGCGGGTTTCACACGAGAATCTACCTCCTGCTGCTGCTACTGCTGGAAGACAGTGCTGACGTCATGCTGGAAGGCAAGAGCGACAGCAGAGTCAGATCGTCACACTAAGCCAAAAAAACAGAGACGATAACTTTGGGAAATACGAAATGCAGAGTGGATAAATGTCAAACGCTGTTCCTAACAAAAGTAGTACATAATCATTAATACCACTAACGAGGTATATAGCACGAACTGTATCGATGCACACTGCCATGCTTCAGTCATGAATGATTCGCCAAAAAGTCGACCCAGGCCTCATATACTTCTAGCCATTATCTAACCAACCTAGTGAGTACCCGGGCCATCTCTATGCCTCCATCATCGCCTAAGCTAACTTTGAAATCCAGATTTTTTCCTCCTTTGAGCGCCAATCGCACAGCAAGCAAGTTCCTCAAAAGTCTACCATAATTAGAATTACACCATGGAATAAAACTGTACAAAATAATCTAGCATGTACTCAACCCAAAAATCTCCTCGTAAACATTCCAAGTTCCCCATCTACCCCATCTAAGTTAGCGGAAGACCTTTCTGTTTTCCAAAAATTGATGTGACTTCAATTTAATCTTGTTTGGCTCATTCTCCAAGGCTTCTGGGAGTTACGAGTGCAAGTTACACGAAGTTGCCATTCACTCATAATGCCAACCCTGACCCTTAAACACCATGCAAGAGGAACAGCAAACAGAAACGTTAAAAATAATGCGAAACAGTACATATCTCAAACCGACCACACTGACATGCGGGCTACCAACGCCATTCAACCGAGGCGGACTCAGACGTTTGCCACCACCGATAGTGTCTAACAATAATTAAGCCAAAAAATATTTGCCTCAACTTTTGCAAAGTTATGCAGTATATTGCCTTTATCAGAATTTGCTGCAGCTGGCGATTACGTTTGATTATGTTTTCGATGGCATTATTAACAGCTCTAGATTGGTGCCCTCAAGAAAATTATGTAGTTGTTTTTCGACTTAAAAATCTCATGTGTGTATTTAAGTGCTTTGTTTTGACTGCTCATTTATTCTACACATTTCTGTCAGCCATCTTGAAACTAACTACGTTGGCTGGCCTCCCAACCGTGCCAGCAACTCCTTTTCTTCCTACATTGAATGCATGTATTCTGATATACGCTTAGCCTTCTCTTCGTTTTCTAGAGGTGCTGTGAACGCTGTACGTACCTTTGTACCTTTTTTGCCTTGGCTTTTATGGCAAGTTCCATTAGGCCACCTGCCTAGTCATTGTGATGTTGTGCATTATGGCAAGCTCGCCTTAGGATATTGACAACTAAGAGATGAATATACTTCTAACCAGTCTTGAGTTCCTAGTGTATAAAACATGGCTAGATTTTTAAAGCGAATTCTTCCAAAGACCATATTCGCTGCAGCGGATTGCAGTGTGAACTTTGGTCCGAAATTTGCTGGAATTTTTTTCTAACTCTGGGGCGTCCGGATCTACCCACTAAGAAATATCTGCCACCATTGAAATGCAATGTGGATTGATGATCAGAGCTCCTATGGTAATAAGGCATATCGTAAAAAAGTGTCACTACAAAAGGCTGTAGGCGGCTTTTCCTTTTCTCGACTTTGCTTCATCCGCCTCTATTCTTAAAAGGCTTGCCGCTTTCGGATATCTCCACTGCATACAGGGGACGGATTTAGTGATACTGGGTTGGAGCCCCTATATTGAGGCTCTGGAGTATAACCACACTGCCCCTGTAGCACGATGATATCGTCCTCCCGCCTCTGGCCTGCAAAGCAGATGTAAAGAACATAAGCGTTCGAAAGACACTCCATTCCCTTGGCAATTTTTTGACTTTGCGTACAAATCTTTCTATTTTAAATGCAGTGTAGTGGCTGCAATATAATGCACCCACCCTAGCGGTACCAAAATTAAATGGCATCATAGATATAATGCACATTTTCCCCACACGTGAGCAATGATGACGCTATTAAATGCCATTGGAGTAGCCATGTGTGTAACTCCCTTTTTTTGTTAATTTCCTTTACCCCTTATGATTGCAACCTTCCAGTTTACTTGTGACCGCCTAGTCTACTACCGCCAATGCCACGTGAAATGCTAAACAAAGCGTAAAACGTTGCACGTTGGCACTATCGCTACCACGGCTGAGCGCCGTTCCAGAGGGTGACTAAACTAACCAATACGCGACGGGCATTAAATTGGCCAAGCTTATTGGCTGGCAGGTGTGCCAATTTTTATTGGTTCACTCGGCGATCGTTGATCATAAATACGAGCGTTGCTAGCCTTCATTCACCGTTGTGCAATCCCGTGCAACATCCCTTGGACGACAGACATCAGGATAATGTCCGCTCCTGGTGAGTTTTATCAAAGTTTATCTTGCTGCGACGATGATAGGACATTACTAAGCCGTAGGTTCGACTTGTTTGAAGAATTCCTAGAGGTTAATTTGTATGCCTTACCTTGCTTTGATGCTTTTGGGGACAGAAGGTTTCATTGCTGCTTTATTCATTTGGTGTAGAAGCTCATATGCATCACCACGAACACGGATCAGCAGAGTGCAAGAAGGCCTGCGGTGAGGACGCAAGCACCAAGTGCCAAAGCGGCTGCCACAAGCCGGGCACTGGGCATGGAACTGAACCCTGCAAACACGACAAACCCACTGATTGTGATAAGAAGTGTCACTCGGGAGAGCAAAAACCCGCTACCGATTGCAAAGGATGCTGCAAGTAGCCAAAGATAATTGTTACCCCTTTAATCTTCCCTTCTTGTTCAGCGTGATTCCGAACCAGTTTCGCTTTCATTCCTCCTCATTATTACTCATGTTCTCTTCTAACATTCTTCATTAAATGTTTACGTCTGCTTGACAGTACGGTCTTCTCCTTCTCCTATAAAGCACGTGGGGTTATGGTTCCTTAAAGCCTCACAGCTGACAAGCTTTTACACAGCTCCACGTTCCATAAAGACCTAATCTGGAAGGGATTTCGTCCAACTGCTTTACACCATTCCCAGTAACAAAGGAGCGCTAAATTCCTTTATTTTTAGCCTTAGAGGAGTCCTCTGGCACTCAAGTCACTGATATGAGAGCATCTCCGTAAGACAGAGGACGACTTCCCTGCATAGCTATGAGTTCCCTACTATTCACAATCATTCGCTAATCACGCCTCAGGTTCCAGTTTCATGCGTCTCTATCCACACGCATTCACATGACCGCCACCGGAGTGCAGCCGGCACCATCTCCCATTCCCCTCCATTTTTAACGCCTCCTTCAACACTCTTCTCTGGTACGGAGACCAAGCGATATTTCTCATGGAGCCTAACCTTAGCTCCAGCAGTTTGGAGTTAACTGGTGCTCACCTCCCTCCCTTTCTCCCTCCCTCCCTCCCTCCCTTCCTCCCTCCCTCCCTCCCTCTGTCTCTCTCTCTCTCTCCCTCCATCCCTCCCTCCCTCCTTCCCTCCCTCCCTCCCTCCCTCCCTCCCTCCCTCCCTCCCTCCCTCCCTCCCTCCCTCCCTCCCTCTCTCCCTCCATCCCTTCCTCCCTCCCCCCTTCGTGCAGAGACCAGTCGGCCTCGCACAATTCTGGTCGCTTCAAATTACTAACCACAACATCGAGTCTGATAGCGTGGCGAATGGAGTTTTGGCAGCCCTTCTCTCCTTCCAAATCATTGCTGGTGCTTAAGTCACCCCGAAATGTTTGCATGCATGCGGTTTCGGCGTAATCTGTGTGAGCCAAATTGTGTTAAAATCGCGTTTTTCAAACATAAAATGCGAAGTCAAACTTGGCGAGTTGATTTGTTTGCGGTAGATTCACTTGGTTACTTGTTTGACAGCGCCTATGATAAGCCACTTGGCATCCTTAATCGCTGGTCTACTAAAACAGCTTAGACGGGTCAAATTTGACTCTCCTTCGTTGGAGGGTAGCCTTTGGCCTTCAAATCATCATCTAGTGCACAAATTCCCCGGTACGAAATGGCGCAAGACTGTGTCACTTCTATTGATGCTGACAAGTCCCTTTTGGCGATTACGACTTTGACTGAACGTTCCCAGCATCGACCCCACACGTCAAGGCAATAAAGGGAGTTGGCTTCCCACCTAAATCACTTGCAGTTTTGATGCATAAAGTAAGTGACGTAAATAAGGCGATTAATGGTGCATGTGCAGCTCCTGTCACTCTAATGTGACTCCCTATATGCAATCCTGTGCAAATATAATCGCAATACAATGTTAAGAATGTCTTTATAAAGCTCTAGATCCCTCGGCATTTCTCTCCTCGCTCTCAAATCCATTGTCAATAAAATGGTGGAAATCGTCGCTCGGCGAAATGAGACAAATGGAATAAGAGCAAGACTGCATCCACTCCTTTCCAAAACGCTCAATGTAATTCCCAGCTGGGCTGGTTTTACGCTCTTTGGTAAAAAAAAGGACGACTTTTTTCACACTGACTGACTTTTGCTTTCTTTTTGTTAAAAGAGACAAAGTATAGCCTACATCCGCCTGAGTCGATTGGACAGACTTCATTTGCCATTGATCAACCTCCGGCAAGGGAGTGCGTCTTCGCAACCATTTACAACTGCAGTCGGCCGCACGCGGGAGCGCCCACGTGCCCAAGAGGGGTGTGACCAGGTGGAATGAAGGTTTGAACGGCACGGTGGAGGGCTTCGGTGACGTGATTGCTTTACTTTGCCTTATAAGCCTTACGTCCGTCCAAATCCACTCCACCTCTCGGTTAGGCAGGAAAGGACCCAAAAGATCCTTCAATCCACGCATCTATTCGGTGCCAATCACGAGTTGCCTCCGCTAGGTGATTTGTACATAAACTAATTGTTTCTTCATTTACGCTGGACGTTTTGAGAGAGTGACTTGTGTAAACAATCAAATTCTGGACAGCATATTGAGCTACTGGGTACTATTAGTGAGCTTCAACGAAAAGCCATTGCAAGTCGGTTCGTTGCACTCTTAATCAACGCCTTGTTGACAAGAGGCCGCAGAAGAAGCACATAAATAATGCAAAAAGCGCATCAAGCATTTGATAGACCCTTCAAGCTGTCGCAAACTACACAAGACAATACACTGAGATGGAACAATCCACCCTGAAAGCTCCTTTACCCACTCAGTGCGTTCAAGCGTGTCCTACTTTGTAAAACATGAAATTCATATTGCATCAGTCGCAGTGATAGGACAACAGAGCATTGGCCAAATGAAAACGAAGTTTTGGTATTGATAATAAAGAAGGAACTAGATGATCTTAGTGTCACTGCATTACATTACAGAGGTGGCGGTCGTTTGCGGTAAATGCGTCGCATTAGCGTTCTCATCAGAGACAATCGCATTCGACAGACTGAAAAGCCTTCAAATGTATACATGGACGGTAAATAAACAGTCGACCCCCCTCCCCCGAGCGACGTGCACAACCCCACGCAGCAGTGAGTCAGGAAGCCACAAACAATGAGCTTGCTTAGATTTTAATCGCTGCAAGGTCTCTTATCAAACACCTACAAGTGACTCATCTCCTCAGCTTATACCTACTCGCATAACCAAGATGGACAAGATTTGTATACCTTTTAGATAAACCTAACCTAATCAAGATGCGTTGCTCCACCCCACCTTAAGCGCATTCTTTGGCTCTTGGATTAAGACGTGTTGGGCCGTGGTTTGCGTGACCAATAAATCGCGGGTTGATTCGGCGGCGGCATCGTCAAGGCCAACATTTACGAATGCGTTAAAACATCGTCCAAGTATCCCATTTCGGCAGCATAACGATGCCTCGGTTCAATCATGAAGAGGAAGAAACATTTAACCACCTTAAAATATGCGACAGCTACTGCCAAAGTCACCCCATAAAGTTATTAATTTGTTCATAATTGAGAAGTCATGGAAGTAGTCGATTGGTATGCCAATCCAAGCATCGCTTGTTTGTCTTTGCACGAAACTATGTAATCAACTACTTTTTGTGATATAATAATGAACGCCTCTAACGCCACTCTCCCAAATTGGGACTCATCCTGGTTCAGCTTGAGGATAAAATGGCATTAAAGTTTACAGGATCCATGACATTCACCCCAAAAGGGACCTCACTGTTACCAATGCTAGAGTACCACGGACACAGAAACCCCTTTTACTGCACCTACGAGGCAGAACCACAACTTCGTCGAAGAGCATAAGTCGCCACTTCTTAGCACCTCCAGCACAGTACCCACAAACGCCTGCCCACTAACCGATTCCAATAAAAAGGACCATCAATTTCTGGGATATGCAAAATCAGCTAACGATTGGGTCACGTCATAACGTGACGTGCAGGCAACGGACCGATGTGCCCCCTCCCGTGAACACGCAACCAGCGGTTGACAAGAGTAACGCAAGAAAGGCGGTCGGACAGTCATGAACTGGCAATGGACTGGTGAACACTCTCACGTCTCCCAAGTCATCTGACAGCCGCCGGCTACACAAGAGTGTCAATTCAGAAGCGCAAGCCGTTCCAGGGTATACAATTTCATTCTTTGGTCATAAAACAGGGCTAAATGGGTGCCATTGTGCATGTGTGTTTGGAGGGCGTCAGTTTAAATAACTGTGACGATTGCTCTAAGAAAAGGAGGATTCAAAATATGTGTTTTATAGGCTGGTAAGCCAAGTCAACACTTTTCTCTGCAATGCCACTCCAGAAATCCAAGAGTCTGTGAAATGCATGCGATATGGGAGTTTGGTATGGAGCATGTGCAGTGATTAGCTGCTTATTTTGACCTCACGGACAGTTGAGCCTTAGTAGGCTCGGCTCTGCTCTGCCATGTGGCCCCCAAGGCGTGCTAAAGGTCTTTCAATATTAGTGGGTGGTGTGCTGGTCCACAGCGATTGGGGTAGTTACAAGTTCAGGGGAAGATTCGGACACGTGAGTAGGGCAACTGCCATCGGTGATGTCATCTTAAGTCCAAGTAGAGCGGAAGAGCATCCATTACTTACGTAAAGAAGGGCCAAGAGACGGTTACCAAGGCCACACCTCCCGAGCGGTTCAGCACAATCAAACGAATCGGCAAAATACTACATCCCCATTCAGGCGAGAGGGATGGGAAGAAGTTGACACCCATCGAAAGCTCCATGAAATACCACTCCCGATGGCTCAGTTGTTGATGGACTTCATGCAGAACATTGGCTCGAGGAAAACATCGAAGAAGGCTGTCATTTTTGACCCTTCCATTGGAAGTCTTTAGAGATTTTCCACGTCCATAGCGGATGTCCTTCATTCATCACGCGTGTTTGGCACATCGAGTCATCCTCACAATTGTAACACGCTGCGGAAGGATGGAGGACCGCGTGGAACCAGGCGGAGACCACATCGCTGGGCCAAAGTACAATCCGGAGAGACTGCAGTGCTAATGTGAGTAAACACGCAAACAAACAAAGTGTCAATTTACTACGAACGCACCCCAATGATAGATGCCTTATTTCGCCAAGCGGTTGGTGCGCCTGCCAAAGGTGCCAAACCATACGTACAGGTGGTAGAGGGCCTCACCCACAAATGTAAGATTCGCCGTCTCATTTGTCAATGCTGAAAGGGCTACTTTCAACTTTCCCCCTTCAGAGATAACTTTTCAAATGAGTCGAGTCGATGGAGTGCTGGAGAGTCACTGGAACACGGTGCGTGGTTAAGCAGGTGAGAGCAAATTTATTGGCAAGGTGACCATCCAATGTGGCCAAGATCGTGTCACCAATCTTTCAAATTAACGAAACGTAGTAGGTGGCTGTGGAAAGGCTACATTTTCGTTTGTTTAGTGGTGAAAAACAAGCAATAACTATGGCCCGACTTCAAAAGCATTGCAGTGCGAAAGGCATTCAAAATCTAAGAAAATGCAGCACAAAGTGATGGGAGTGAATTGTGCTGGACAAAATCGTTGCCATATTACGCGTTAGTGGATGGTTGAGGCTTGAATTCCAGCCCAGCAGTGGCAAACTCGATCTTCTCAGAAACCAGGCCGTTAAACAACTTCACTTTGCTACTTTTGACAGACCAAAAGGCTACACTTGATCCATCTCAGATGGAATGTTTGTAAAGAGCGGTTTTTCATTCCTTTTCAAAGCAATGAGCATAAATACTTATTCTGTCGCGCTCAGGATTGGACATTCGCCTTTGAAAATGAAGGATGGCCTGAGAAAAAGACGTTGCGAGGGAAAAGGAAGGGAGGAGGAGGAGGAGGAGGAGGAGGAGGAGGAGGAGGAGGAGAGGAGGAGGAGGAGGAGGAGAGGAGGAGGAGGAGGAGGAGGAGGAGGAGGAGGAGTGAGGAGGAGGAGGAGGAGGAGGAGGAGGAGTTACCCATCGCAAAAGGCATAGATCCCAACAGAAAGTGAGAAGGCCCCTGCACAACGAAAACCGGAATGCTCTTTCCCATTGTAATCCTTTCGCCATATCAACCTCTGAATGCATTCAATGCAATATGTTTAAGCAGCGGCTAAGTCGAATCGGACCTCTTAATTTTACACATAAGACCATTTCCAGAGGAAAGCAAAAGCCTAGCAACGACTTAAGTATATGAGTGCATGCAAGCACCTCGAAAGGAAAAGTGATGCATAAAACTGAATTCTTGATAAAGTGACAAGATAAGGAGGGATAAAATCGAGAGCGACCACCACACTGTCTTCGCTCTTCGCTTTTTTAGTAATGTAGTGAATGCTAAGCCGCCACCTCCCACGTCGGTTGCCAATTTTTGTGCCACATCAACGACGCCCCAGGAGATTCACACCTCAAGCCAGCTTCTACCCGTCTAATGTCAAAATAATCCCAGGCATAGAGCAGTGCTCTCTAGAATTTTCAATGCTCCAACAAGCCAAGCAAGCGACTAACTCATCTGGCGGCGCCGCATTCCAAGAAACGAGGAAAGCCGATATAATCTGCAGGGATTTGTGGAAATGGCGACAAATTCGTGGAATATAAAATACATTTGCTCTCATACTGCTGATCGTGTTTCTACCACTAAGAGTTCAACTTGATGATCCCTTCGAGTATCTCAACGCGAATAGAGCAACCAGGAGCTAAACGAGGCTACCGTTTAGCTGGCCATCAGTCGGAATGCCCTATCCCTAAAAAACAATGCTACTGGACAGAACAGCTGCATAGCTAGTGGTCGGAGATTTACAAAACACGAATTCTAATTCCGATTAATCAGCGATTCGGCTAGGTTAGAACAAAAAGAGGAAGAGGTGACAAATGCATGAATTCCAGAGCGATTAATCAAAGTAGGTTGTGGGGTAAACAAGGTGGAGTCTGAGTAAAGGATTTTTGGGCAAATGAAAGTAGGAATAAGATGCATTCTGGGATGGTAAGTCTGTTGAACAACCGCGATCTTCTTAAAAAGACTATGGGAAAAAAGGATTACAAAGCGTTACTCCGGGTAGGCGCGGCAGTTACCATCTCTCGAGGGGGAGGTGTCGATGATGTCTGCGCACAAGAGCAACAAGTACTGCTACATTAAAGGAAGGGGTTTGAAATTGAGTAGGATTAATTTTCAGTCCATGAGAACCAACCAACAGCCAAACAAACAATCCGCTACAGCGTCTAACCAAAGGTGTGATTCCGTTACCTTCAAGCTATATTTAAAGTGCATGACAGCATAGACACCATGCAGAAGAGAATCATAACGGAAAAGGAGGATGGTTTGACAACACGAGGATCTGAAGCGCCTACTTTTTGTATTTGAGTAGAAAAACACGAATTCATTCACAGTATCAAAAATAAGTCAGAGGAATCAGCATTGACTCATCGTCCAAAACATCTACTATGTTTAAAAGCCTTGACCCGTGACATTGTGCAAAGGCAAGAGTAATAAGCCGCAAAGAGAATACAACAGCTTGAGGATGGAGAGCAGAACGCTATCAGCATGCAAAACATTTTCACGTCATTGGATTGAAGGGGTGTACAAATCAAAGGTCACGAAAGACATTGGAGTTCTATACCGATGCGGTCAAACACTTATTTGTACAACCAAACAACTACCACATAGGCAACGTGAAAAAGGCATTAACTACGTAGTTCATTCGCATTTATAGACATAACTTGACATTAGATGGATGACAAGAGGTGGTTGATTATATACAGAACAGGAAATAAGTTTTCATTAGGATGACATTCCTGGATTGGCGATGGCTCCAAGCGTCTTCGTTGTATGCATGTAGGCTTCCATGAACTTCGCAGCGCAGCGATCCAGACAGACGGCTTCACCCTTTGATAAATCACCGTCATTATAGCGAGGCGGAATGCATTTTTTCAAGCAAGCTTTCGTCATGCTTGAAAAAATCTTCTGCATCATTTCGATCTCAAACATCTGCATTTGCCTCTCGACCGACAAATCAGCCATCGGAACTAAAGGGATCATGTGAAAACACCTGGGAACACAGGCTACTTTAATCTAATGTGTAACGGGTGCTCTTCAGGGGCTAATTAAGCAATTATTTCAGCAAGAATCGGTCGCTTGTAATATACACGCAATAAGAGCTAAATCAATTCCAAATGGTGAAATCGGACAAAATACTAAGGTTATCATAACCTATACACAGAGCACATGCTTAACAAACAATAACAGTTATCTTGCATTTAAATTATGAGCCAATGAGAGCTTTAGGCTGCTTCCACCTCTCGCCAGGCACTTTAAATCCGCGATGCTCCAAGGAAAGGTTTTTGCTTGTTTCGCCCAAAAATTGAATAGAATTATACACTTTTATAATAAATTTTGTAAGCAGTCTCACGCCAAACTATAGATTGTGATTTCTGGGTGAACACAGGAAATATTTTGTCAGTTAATTTCACCTAATTTGATTGTGTGGCTAGAAAATATTTCTAGGACATGGTAATCAGTGGTGCTGCTTTAAAACGTTTTTGGATCGAAATTTTTCCAAGTCTTTACGCTACCAACTGCTTGAAGGTGATATCAACGGCATATTTACAGTGCAATTTTTTAATATATATAAGTAAAACAATAGCAAAATTGAAACAAATTATAATTTTCATTAAGTTTTAAAATATAATAACCCTTTGTCAATCCTATTCATTCACATAATCACTTATCCCTAGCTTAAGGTATAAAATAGCTTTAGCACATTATAAAATTTGTGAAATGTCTTTTATTACGATGAAACCTTTCCATAATGAGCTTTATATTTGTTATCTTGAACTGTGTCGGTATGGTTCATACTTATAATCCACACTTTTTAACTGTCCGCGGCAGTGCGTACGGATCAGTATGATCGAAATTGAAATCAAGGGCCATTATGGTCAGTTTATCAAGGTATTCGAGAGGAAGCTTTACTTACACACTTTTTAGGGTTTTCTGCGAAGGATAATTGAGGACAAGGGCGTGATCGTATACGCAGACGAGTAAGCGTGCACCCTACATAATACTGATTTTAGTTCGTCAACGGAGGAATTGATTCCTCTGAGCGAGCTTCGACTTCCTCCCGCTGAAAATTCGGACGCGTTGTGAGTGAATCAGAATTTCTTTGTTCTGTTAGGTGCACCTTCTTGGTATTTTGTGAGTTGCTTTGTACACGAGGGCAATTTCCTTCATGTTTGTCCATGGGTTCGGTTAGGGACAAGGAGCTAGATATGATTGAAACTAATCAATTTCCTAGCAGGTACGTCCAATAATCTAATGGACCGCGTTGTCTCGCGTCCCGGTGTGGTGCATTCATCTCCGCATTGTTCTAACGCTTGTTTATTAATAGAGGCTCTCACCCTATTGTAAACTAGAAAACTGTTCCGTGTTCCGCGAATTGCAATTCAACAATGCATTGTAATGCTTCGCTTGGTGCGGTTGTGTTTTAGGTTGCAACTTGACCTAATATAAGAATCAATGCTCACTAATTGTCCCTGATTAAATCCTAGAGCGTTGAGTCCACATTTGCGGGTTGAGGCTCTACTACCTGTGACGGTACAGGAAAATCCGCAGGACAACAGCTTCACTGAAGCTTTGGCGAATTTGCAGATTTCCCAGAGCGTTCAACAGCCAACGGCTACCTCGCGGTTGGCAAATCCATTCGCCTGTTTAAACTGTCCGTCCTGGTGGCCGTGTGTGGTCACCAAAGTACGTTAACCAGTTTTGACTGCGGTTTGGTGTGTGCTGTTTTTCTGCAGGCCCTAGTCGGAATCGTGGTATCCTCAATTTTCGGCTAGTTTAGGGCTACTTGCGTATTCACTATCGTCGGCACCGAAGTTACCGTGGTTGCTTAGACCCTCATCTTGCTTCTTAGTTTAAGTTTGTGTTGATCTTTAGCTTGTCCCGGTGGATGATGTGCAGGGTTCTGTGCGAATCTGAGTCGTGGTAGATGGTTGTCCGAAATCGTGATGCATGTGTGCATCTTCGGCAAAATGTTCGTGGAAACTCACATTTGTCTCTAGTCATTCGTTTTGGTCTTCATGTAACGTCTCTCGAAGAGGCTTAAATTTTGCAGGAAATAAGTGGTGGTGGAATTCGTGTTCTACCTTTAGTACAAAATTAGACTGTCTTGTTTGCACCTACCTATTGTGATTAAACCACTAATTTGGCTGTCACGAGGCGCCTGAGCCACACGATGAAGCCTAGAAGTCAATGCAATCATGTTCCCGGTGCAAGGGTGGACCCAATGTCCGTTGGTTTAAGTAACAGACAGGACGCTATCGCTAGGCCTTATGGTAAAGCCGTAAGAAGCTGAGACGACTAGTGTTATGCAAATGCGGCAAATTACTTTTTATTATAAAGGCGCGAGGTTACTTTGTGTTTGATGCGAAGGGATATTTGTCTTTACTGATGTATTTCTTGATGCTTCCTGCAGATTGGGATCTAATGCATAGTAGCAGTCCCACGAGGGTTGTTGGGGACCGAGATGCTGTCACATTGACAGTGTATACTTACGAGTTAGATCAATCACCAATGTTTTCACCGTCTGTTCCGTCAGGTTCGGGACGCTCATGCAGTGGTTCAATTGCGGCCTGTGTTACCGGTTGCGGATGAATCAGCACCTCCGCCTCCGAAGGAGTACACGGAACTCGCCGCAAATCTCTCCGCCATGACGGAGATATGTGAACGTAAAATGCTCCGCCCCGCTACTCCATCGGATGCTCCTACTCTGAGTCCCGAAACTTTATTTACCCATAAGATCAATATACCCCACGACCTTTTACCCTAGTGAGTTTCCCCAAGTATTTTGTCTCTTAGTGTTCTCACTCTATTTAAGCCAGGTAACGCTGACACTTTGTTTAGATTGCAACATGGTGCTTATTTTGCGTATACTGCTGATGCCCCTATTGTGATGAGTGGGTGACTACTTGGAATCCACGGTTTTGAAGAGTCACTCTGCTCACTATTTGGGTGTGGGAATATATCCCTTGGAGATGTTTTTGATGCATCAATCAAAACGCGTGCATTGAAAGCACGGGCATGTCGTGTAACCACAAGCGTGTGGGGTACCTACTAGTTCTGCTTATTTAATAATTTGGCCGCTTTTGCTTTGAACAACTTGGGTCACCTCCCCAGCGCATGCAGTGGTAAAAGTTTACTGTACTGTCGTCGGTTGCCACTTGAAGTTAGCTACCGTGGGGATTTTTATCCTTTGTCTCGTATGCTCTATATTTTAGCTACTATGTTTATTGAGTGTTTTGAAATCAACTCGAGGAGAGCTCATGCCATTCGCTTGTTATACGCGTGAAACCTCGTATTTGGTTGTCAGCCGTAACAACGGTGCTCCATTGCCTATATTATTTTAGACCTCCTTTAAACATCACTTTATTAACTTAAGCGTGTTTGGATTCTCACACTAAATTATTACTCTTTTCACCAAATGGGTAAGCTGTTGGTGGGTTACGTAGAATTGCTGTATCTGCAACGTGTGGATCATGCCTCAACTCCGCTGAACAAGTAGAAGTTGATTTGCGCCATGTTTTTTTCTAGTGCCTCGGACCTTGCGGTACATGAGAGCATTCAACGTCACTGCGGCGGTCCAATAAGCCTCTTCTTTGAGGATGATCATCTAGTTGTACTCTCTACCTCACGTGAGACAATAAGGATCGTTGGTCTCCTCGAGGAAATGCACCTTCGCATGTTACGCCAAAAGCACGGCATCATTCGTTACATCAATCAAGCCAAAAAATTCCACGACGTAAGCAATAACTCTCTGCAACACAATTAATTACTCGATTATCTTCTGCCACTAGGGTCTGAGTGGGATTAAGGACGGCTCGATTGCGGGCAGCGGCATAGACGGTAGCACTTGGTCCTCCGGGGACGAGGGATTATTTGTCGAGTACTTCAGTGTACCAATCTCCCTCATGGGTCTAGCCATCGGCGCACAAGGTGCAAACATTCGTGCCGCGCGTTCAATCCCTGGCGTTAATCGCGTTGAAGTGCATGAACCGGGGCCGCAACGGAATGGTCCGTCTAACGTTCCCCCAACATCTACAGATTCGGAAGGTCAGGTCGCCCAGGACTCTATGACGACCTCCTCCCTTCTTGAACAGCCGGTGGCACACTTCAAAGTGGTCGCCGAGGTAAAAGATTTCCTTCATATGTGTTTGATATTATCGGCAGTGGCTGTGAATGCGTCTCTTTTCAGACTCTTGAAGCAGCTAAGTTGGCAAGGGCGGTGCTGGAGTTTTGCCAAGTGTGTCTCTTGGTACCCAAACGTCTGATCGGTCGCGTGGTGGGCAATCGTACCAGCAACATCGTCGCGATAACCGAAAAGTCGGGTGTGCGTCATATATACCTAGAGACGGATCCCAAACATCTTGCCAAAGTCGTGGATCAAGAATCAACTTCTGATGGTCGCCCTCCTGACTGTGTAAAGGTAAAGTCGATATGACCTTTCATTTGCCTCAGTCGCACACACCTATATTTTTTTGTCGTCAGTCAGCTGATATTCCTCGTTCCATTACGTTGCCACTTTCATTTCGGGTCACAACGCATGTGTGTTGGGTAGGATGCGATGCGGTGCACACATGCATGTGCGCGTTTGTTTCACTCCTCGCTCTCTCCATTGCCGTGCCTGGTATAGTCAATTCGGCTGACTCATTGGTGCGCTCGTGCCGCAAGATGTTGGAGCAACCGGAATACGTCTGTGCTGTTGTTATTAATGGAAATGAAATGGTCATGTCAAATTTTGTAACCATTGCTTTGTCCCTTGAATTTATCATGAACGCGGGTTTGTAACTTCGCCCTTTTGTTGCACATTTTGCTCGGAAATGAGGAAAAACTGGCTGTGATCACATCATCTTCGCGCCCCGCCTATGGTTGTGTAATTCCCAGAAGAGGCGATAATCACCTAAAAGGAATACAGATGTAAAAATGGTAATGTTTGGGTATACTTAAATTTCCGAAGTGATTTTTTGATGCATACTGTATGGCGTTTGGCTTTGTACATTTGGAAATAGGCTTCCTTCCGACTGTTTAAACAGTCCGTTGTCTTGCACCATTTCAATTCGTGTCAGTCTTAATCTTATTCAGCCTTCAGGGAGGACGCCTGAGGACCACAACATCTGCACAAAGCCAGTATGGTCTTGTAGAATTGCTGTGTTGGGTGTGGGGGCGGTGGTGTGCTGTTTAGCGACGACCATTGATATGTTCGTTCGTGATGCACACATTACATGAAAAAACCGGTTCTCGCCACTTTTCAGTCGGTAGTCTGAAAGGCGTGGCGTGTTCATAAGGTGGCGGAAGCGGGTCTGGTCTATTTCCTCCGCGTCCACTGCTTTCTTAGTTAATGAAGTTGTGGTGTCAATCATGTTCTATCCATTCTTAGCAATAAATGAAATTGTGTATAGGGTGGTTGTTGCACCAGTGACTGGTTCGTATCCATACTTCATAATACATGCACGTAAACAGTCGTATCTATGCGGCGGATGCCTACAAGCAATGGCATGCAGATGAAGGAGAGTACATCGAAAACGGAGCAAACTTTTTGATAATCTCTTGTATACGCGCTGTCTGCCTCGCTTTTGTAGGTTGAGGATAAGCACCCAGAGTTGGCATCCCCTGCAGAGAAGGATACGGTTTCTGGCTTTTTCCTCGTCGGCACTCGAGATGCCGTTGATAAAGCAAGACTTCTTATTACCTTCCAACTGGAGTGTATCTTTGATTTAGAGAAACTCGAGGTTAGTTTAACCCACTTTCTTTACCTGTTTGAGTTGCTTTCGATACTTTCAAGATTTTTTTTCACTTTACAGGCAGAAAAGTTGGGCCTTCTAAGGGAGTTGCCGATGCGTGGTGGTGGCGGACCCTTCCATGGAGGGGGGCAACACGAGATGAACCACCAGGAAAATGGCGGGCCGCAGCGAGGCGGCCCTCATGGTGGTGGTGGTGGTCCTCGTGGTCAACCGCGTGGTGTCGGTGCTGGTGACCCCTATCACGAGGAGGTCCAGCGTTCTGGTAACCAGGTAGGATTCGTTTGCAAGGTACTCCTTTTGTACTACTTACGACTAGATCTCCGGGACTTGATTAATGTTGCCACATCATTCACTGGCCGCATAATTACGCTTTTGCTTTTTATGTTTGCTGAAGAATTTGACTGACCTTGAGGGGTTCTTTTTGATAAACCTGTCTTCCCCCTTATTAATTATTTCTAATATCAGAAGGACTATTTTGTAATAGTTTGCCAATCTTCTGATCCAAGCTATTGAACTGATGATGGGGTTTGATCCAAACTGGCACCTAGTTTATTTCATAGGTTACCAAACTTTCACGGCCTCTTCCAACATCACGGTGTATTCTATGCTGCGCACACAGACACACGAATTCGACTATGCTGCAACTTCAGAAATATTTAGTGTTTTGTAAGATCGAAGCAATTCAATTTTAATCTAGCTTAGTTGCACTCCTTTTGATGGCGTTCCAGACACTAACAGCAAGGTAAGCAGCTGGTATTAATTTACCTGCTGTGTATAAGCCCCTAATCAAGGTTGGCGGCATTTACAT
This sequence comes from Taenia pisiformis, assembly GCA_023968675.1. Lineage (NCBI taxonomy): Eukaryota > Metazoa > Platyhelminthes > Cestoda > Cyclophyllidea > Taeniidae > Taenia > Taenia pisiformis. The sequence goes on along the minus strand of CM043733.1, from coordinate 10,358,794 downwards.
TCATGCTTCAACAGCCTTCTGTCGCCTAGTCAAGAACTGACGCTTCACGATATCATTTCAAGGGTCTTATGTATTCTGTTGTGATTTTTGAGCTTACGTTTTTGAGAACAAGAGAATTCCACACTTAGGTCTCTAGTTCTGCAGTTTTAGATTATTCCTAATCGTTTGTTCTTTTGTTGCAGCAACTACTGAACCGTGGCGGCGGCGGCGGCGGCGGCAGCGGCGGCGGTGGTGGTGGTGGTGGACGACGCGGCCGTCAGCCCCCACGGTCCTCCGGCGACGTCTCAGACGGGCAGCGTGGAAGTGCCTCACCTCACCAGGAGGCCTCTGCCACCGCTGGTCCGCTAGCTGACGAGAAGAAGGCCTCTGAGGAGGTGATGTCGACTTCGACGATGAGGCGCCGTCGAGGTGGTGCGGCAGGTGGCAGTGGTTCTGGGCCGGCAGGCCCTCAGCGAGTTGGCGGCCCTCGTCCGCGCAACCGTAATGCCAACCGTACTGGTAGCGGCGGCCATGCTGGTTCAGCCATTCCTGCGGAACCATGTGCTGAAGAGCATAACGGAGTTGTGGCTACTGCCAATGGGTTCGTTGTGCATTTCGTCACTTCAAAAGCTCTTTTTATCTGTATTCACTACGCGTGTAGTCCACGCAGCGATAAAAATCCGTACAACTGGCTGACAGTGTGGGTATTATTAGACCAGTCTTAAAAACCGTGACCTTACCTACCTAGGGTGGCCTTATTTGTGTGAGGGTAAAATAGGGGTGACTTTAACACAGGCTAAGCTTGAAAACGAAGAAGAGCCATTTAGACCTGCCTTCGAAGTCCAGTTACTAATCGCACGCACACCTCATCGACTTTCCTTTCCTTCTCCCCCATTCTCCCGCCTGGACCCAAAAGTAGGCCTCCAAGTGCAGTGTCAGTCTCAGTCTGAGTAGGTGTCCTTCATTTGCATGCACTTCAGCGATGGCGGGCACTGGCGTGCAATCGTCGCGACTCAGAATCAAAATTGAAATTAATTATGTCTAGTTTGTCACCAATTCAATGACATCAATGTTGTGACGGTTTGTTTATCCCTGTCGCACCGCGACAGGTGCGTCTTGTGATAGGAGTGTTTCATTAGCCGTGTTAGTGTCACCTGTAACAGGAAATGGATTCCAGGCCTGTTCGCCTCCACCGATCATGCTCTGTCCTCCACCCTAATCAAATGGCTTTCTCCCCTCTTCTTAGGCCCGATCCCAGTGGTTCCAAAAAGGAGATTCATGCTGAAAACAGCGGTACGGCTCAGCGAAATGGAAAACGCCACAATGCCAACAATACGGCTGAAGTTGGCAACCCTCAGTAGCCCTCTTAGTGTTCGTATCATGCGTGCTAGGGGAGAAGGTGGGTGTGAATAGCTTTTTCACGCATCGCATCCCACTCTCCCCTCCTTTACCACAGTCTACGTGTCCCCATCTCTTCATGTTTCCCCATCACTTCCTCTTCCCATTATCTCCATTCATTCATTCATTCATTCATTCATTCATTCATTCATTCATTCATTCATTCATTCATTCATTCATTCATTCATTCATTCATCCATTCATTCACTCACTTCCATACCCTTTGGGAAAGGAACAGGAGAGTGCATTTGACTCAAGTTATGATTCGGCCTTCTTTGCATCACCCACTCATTACTTCATGTCCAAGATGCTGAAGAACTTCAGTTTTTGCTTGCTTCTTTCCCCTCTGCCCTCCTCTCCACACACTTTTTATCCGTCTGGGCTGCGCTCACACCTCCCTCTTCCCATTGGTGTTCGCGTGTCCCTACCTTCTTCCGAACAATCTCCGTCATCCCGTTTTTCAGTGCCTCGTTCGTTGACGGAGCCTCGGTTTTTTACCACACCCACCTATTGTCACCGCTGACTTGTTGCTGACGCTTGCTCGTTGCCCCTACCTGCCGTTATCGACTCCCTTCTCCTCCTCCCCCTTCCCCTTCCACCCTCCTTCTGTCTCTCCCGCCTGGACCCTCGGTTTACCCCTTGCTCCGTTTTCATTGTTTCCTATAAAAAGATTGCACAAAAAGAAACGTTTGATCAAAAACACGACACATCACCCTTACTGTGGGTTCAGCTGTGTCTTTGGGGGGGGGGAGGGGGGCGTTCTGTGGAGAAAGTAAACAAGGATCACAAAACGGTACTTGAATTGTGGGTCACTGAATATCTTTGAATCGTTGGTAAGTACATCATTCCCTTGTCGCCATTCGGTGGTGTGTGTTGAAAGGGTCTTTCGTCGTACTACTACGTCACGGAATGCTGCCTGGGATCACGATATGGAAGCATGGACGGACGGTTGTCACTATTTTGATGTTGCGTTATTGGCGGTCATCACTGATTTTGTGACACTGGGAGAGGCACGCATTTGCGCCATTCGTCGGCATTCCCTTCCTATTCTTGTCTTGTGTGAGCCTCGCGTCTGTGTCGCTGTGCCTGATGTTGCCTGGATTTGGTAAGGGAGGGAGGGAGGCGGTGTTTTCGAAATCGTCCTCGAGCTTCGACTAATTTGTCGTGTCTACAGACATGTTCGTGCCTGTCATGACTCCAAGTCTCTTTGACGTGCTAAAACTTCAAGGGGTGTCACCTCTCTCTTGTGCACTACGCGGATCCAACACCAACACCCGGTTAGCGTGTCGATGAAGAGCTCTGCCCGTTTTAGTGTTTTTTTTTCATGTCCTACTGTTCGTACTCTAGCTGTTGCCTAAATCCGATGGTGTGACGGTGACAACACACACGTGTGTGATGTCACACCACAGCTGTGACCTCGGAGGCCTGATCCGCTTGTGGCGATGGCCTGAACAAATGTCGCGCATTCATTGTCAGCGAAGAAAATTAGGCAACAAACTTTTCTTAAGTTTTTTCTTTACTTTCGCAATGGAATTCAGTCTCCAGCACCAATGCAAGAAAGAAGAAGCGCAGTCTGCCTGACCTTGACGAGGTCAATTGTACCCTTTCCTTTGCTTAATTATCGGTCTCAGTGACGAGGCTGTGGATAACTCCTCTGGGCGGTCTGGCTTTTGAGGCGTGCTACCGACCTCGTCTCTTCCCCCTTTGGGCCTTTCTTGCGTCCTCCTCCACCGGGAAGGAAGGCCTCCGAGGCACTGTGTGATCTGAATGCAAAGTGCGTGCTCTTCGCCAACTCGTCGAAGCAGAAAGTGGTTGTGTAGGTGAATCCGCATTCTTTATCTCGCATTGCACAACTCACTTCAACCGCATGGATTGCCTCCTACGCCAAAAATGTTGGATTCTCAGTTTTGTTTTTGTTTTCACCCTTCACACTAGCTCACTGCCTAGGTGAGTCTGCGCAATCACATAACTTGCCATCGCACTATTGTATGCCAACCGTGACGGAATTGGTAGATCGAGGGGCCCTGGCATGGGAAACATAAGGAAATTTAGTCGCCCCAAAGGTGATCAATGTCGGGGTTTGAGGTAAGATGAGGTGTCGGAGAACAGTCTACAACTCGATGAGACCGCGATGGGGTGGGGGGGGGGGGGCGAGAGGGTGGTGAGGAAGAAATCAAAGGACATTCACAAGACGGGAGGTAAAGCTGGGGCGTTGAAATCCTCCCCTCCCTCCTCGCATGCCTTCCTGGAAGCAGAAAGAAGTCCAAACATGAGGACAAGGAAGGGTGAAAATGCTTCTGCCATGGCCCGGAGACCACGCCACTAGAGGGGATGGTCGATGAGACCGTGGTTGGTTTCTATTGGGGCTTCCGATGGTTCGGGAGTTTCGTCAGACAGAGGAACTTTGTTTGGAGTGGAGAATGAGGGTGATGGAGGTGATAGTTTGCCGGCGATTACGTATGTCTATCACTGATGGATGGGATGCCGACCCTCACGAAGAGCTATTTAATGATGATGGATCGGGTCTGTGCCGCTCATTTCCATCCGTCAATCCGAATTCTTTCGCATTGGTGGGGAGGTGTAGTGGGAGATCGGGTGTCCACTTGATTTAGCGCCTCGCAACGAGCCTCCTCGATTGTCCAACGGTTAGTGCTGCTTTCGTTATTACTAACTTAACTGCAAGCCACGGAACTTTGGTAGTTGGCAGGACGTAAACAGTATTTCCAAACCTTCCTTTTAGCGGTCGGCACAAACCCCTCCCCCCCCTCCCATTGCCACGCCATCACTTGGACCTCAGTAGTGGGAAACGGGATGGGTGTCATTTCAGATAGGTATTTTCGCTGACTCCAACGCAGTGCTTGGAGGCTTCTTTGAAGTCACAGGAGATCATTACTGTATGGAGGAAGGTATTAGAGACGTCGAGAAGGCTGCTAGCATGTGCCAGGACGCTTGGTCCTCCACCAATGAAACCAGTCAGCAGCCTTAAGCAACCACAAAACCAAAAGGAGGTGTGCATTAGGCAACCAATCAGTTCCTTATCAAGCAATAAATCTAATTTTTGCCTCTCCCTTTTTTATTTGCGTTTGCTTTAGTGCGTCTGAGCCTTCGACTGGTCTACTTACTCCATATAAGTAGGTGTAACGTTTTATCATTTCCATTCATCTGAGTTCATTGCAATAAAAGGCTCACACCTCTCTCTTATCAGTCGCGCCTGAGCGGCTCTCATCCAATTCTCGCACGGATAAACAAAGGAAATGAGTGTCGATATTGATTGGTGTGCATGTGCTGAATCGGGACTGACCGAAAAGTTCCTGGTGAGCATTAGGGTAAAATAAAAACCTTTCACTCATGCACCTCATTAAATTTTCCTTTCACAGTGATATTTTAGCGTTAAACACTAAAACAGGGCAGCAAGATTCCGGCGAATCTCATAGCCTAGCAAATATAATGCCCTATTAATCCCGATTGAAGTCGAATCATTTTTGGGATTTATCAAATTGAAACGCAATTTTGATCGTTTGATTGCACTGACGAAAGTTACAGGTGTTTATCTCCTTCACATGTGTCGTACGAACAATCATAGCCTTGGTTAAATAGGCTATCAACTGATCACTGATTCAAGAATTCATGCATCGTTTGAGTAGCATCACGTTTGCACAAGAAGTCGTGGCACGATCTGGGCTTTCTTAAGGAAACATTTAACAGAATTTTGGGTCCATTATAAGTGTCAATGGGTCTTAGACTGCACCCGTTGTCGTTTCAAGGATTTTGCCATTCGAGTATGCGACGTAATGCATGTCCCTCAAGAGCACGACAAGGTTGACGTCGTTGTGCCCACTTTCTCCCTTCTTAATGAAGTAAAGTCAGTAAATGTCACTAATGGTAGGCGTACTTCAGACCTAAGTCGATTGCTCGAATGACAAGCGAAAATGGCTTGAATGAGTTCAGTGCCAATCACCTTATAAATGAGAACACTCACTGCCTTTAGACTTGTCGCCATCATTCGCAAGCGCTTTTCTGGTTGCGTCTGGTTGCGCATTTAAATATTTTCAGGTTGTACTATTGCGTGAAGTCGTGGCCCCTTCCTCACCTCGCAGCCTTAGCCCTACTGTACGTCGAGCAGGCCCCCAAACGCCCCTTGGCCTGCCCCTTCGCAGGCCCCTCTCAACCCACGTGGTGAGGGCAATTTCACTTATGTTAATGCTTACCACGTCGATGCCGGCGCCTGTGGCCCTGGTTTCCTCCAAGCTCCTGACCGGATGAGCAGTGCAGAGGGCATCGACAAAAATGACCTTAACACCAATTTGTGCGGGTAATCGTGGCGTCGTCTCAATTCTCCTTCTATACAGCAACCATTTGACTTGATCTTTTCTATGGAAATTAGTACACCCACAGTTTCACTCGGGATGGACTGAGCAGAAGTGCGACTTTGTGCAGAATGTGTGGAAACCAGTCACAAAATCGCGGTCGAGTGAGAGCACTTATTAAAACGGAGAGTATGCGACTTTTGCTGACTTTCCAGGGCTGAATGTTGACACCGCGTTTTGGCCTGCAGGCGCACTTAAGTAGTCCGATTGAGGCTCATGTGACAACCCACGACACGACTTTCTTCTACTGTGTTCCAGCGACAGGAGCACCTCTAGCTGCTCACATTGAGGGCACACAAATGGCCTTTTCAATTCCTTCATGTGATGCCTTTAAATAACAAGGACTCCAATTAATGCCCTCATATGTGGTCGAGAATTCACTTAGAATTGCGATGGAAGTAATTAAAGGGAAATAGCTCCAATGCCAATCTCAATTCGTGTAGATGACGTTTTGCTGGTTCACAAAGCCCATAAAGATGGCAATAAAGTATTATTAGCCACACTAAGTACCGGTAAGTGTAAGCACTGCCGTGATTGCAGAGAGTGTGACCGAATGCACTATTTGCTGCCTCTCCTTCTCATGTTTGCATTGAACGCTTTACAACGTCTTTGTGCCCCTAGGAGCGCGGTGACCACCTCCTTTCGTGCACTGCGAGATGGAGGGGTTCCCACAAGAGCCTCAATTGGTGGATGTGATTCCGAAGGCATTCCAACTTCACAGTGGATCTATAATTTGACTCTTCTTTCCCAATTTCACTATGAAGGCTTAAATTACATGCATTGGTTACATAAGAATGCCGATTTTATGCTAAGCACGACACCCATAGGCTATGAAGTCAACCACTGCAATTCAAGGTGGAAGTTCAAACACAATTCTTCGGTGTCTGAATTGCGACATGGATAAGTTTTGTGGGCTACTGTTAAAGGTGGGAGCACATCCTGTAGGCATTAAGTAGGTGTTCCAACACTGACTGCAAGAGGCTAGGGTGTTAGGCTGCTGATGGAAGAGCTGCAAATGACGAGACTGTTTCCCCTGCTAGGATTCTCGAATTGGAATGTGTTTTTCATGGCATGAGGACGATCCATAAGCAGTTTGAGAGATTACTTATGGGATCAAGTTGTTTCCTTAAAATAACTTTCATGGATTGCCTACCAGTCTGGCTGGTTCTAATGGAACTTGCGGGTTTACCCAACCCCAAACAAATGGTCTGGAACATGCATTACTTGTAGTGTTTTGCTTGTTTGGATTGTTGGTTGGTCCGACACATTAGAGGCGGCCACCTTGAAGCTAGCTGAGTGGGCCGGTCTGTCGGCCGTGCCCGCAGTACCCTTCCTTTCAGTGTAGAATACAAGTATTCTGCTCTTCGCCTAGCCTTCTCTCCGTCTTTTAGGGATGCTCGGTGGTGGCAGCAGGAAGCGGACCCGAATTGGCGCATTTCCTACCTAGATTTATCCTGCAAGTGGCACTTAGCAACGGTTCACAAGAAAGTGCCTTTGCTTAAGGACTAAGAACTGCGTTTATCTCCGATTCTATCCCACTCCTTTGCTCTACAGGAAGGTTATTAGCAACAGAAGCGATCCCAGCCGTGGGCCATCTGGAAAGGCAGCCGGTAAACTAACCTCGAAAAGGATGCAGTGATGGTCGTCCGAATCTCTTACTCCGAAGTTAGTTGGCAAGCTGGGCGAACCTGCAGGTGGAGTCGGGGGTGTCAAATCTCGCCTCATTTGCGTCAGATGTCGGCGAATGGCAGGGTTAGCTGGTGAGTGCTTCTCGCACTACTGATTACGTTGTGATGGCTGACGCGGGAGGTGGATGAAGGGACGCGTCTGGGACAACGCTCAAAGAAGAGAGGGTTTGTGTAGTGTTTTGTTTGTTTAGACTGCTGGTTGGTCCGACACACTAGTGGCGGCCACCTTGAAGCTAGCTGCGTGGGCTGGCCTGACCTTTCGTCTAGAATACACGTATTCTGACCTACACCTGGCCTTCTCTCCTTCTTTTTTTTGGGCATGCTCGGGGCGTTACATGAGCATCTGAAGATTCGCCTTTCTATTTCCCTCAAGCTGTTAGGGCTTGAAACTGTGCTGGTAGCCACTTTGATCTCCTTTACACTTTAATTCCAAGCCAAGGCTTTGCGCCCTGAAGTAGCAGGGCTAACCTGTTCATGCAACTAAAGTAGCTCATTTGCAAATCGAAATGCTTGTAAAGTGTTCAATCTTAATTTGAAGTGATGAGATGACGAAAAGCCATCTATAAACTTATTACCGCATCAGTCCATCAAAAGGTATGCGTTCCTGGTCTACTCCAAATACGAAATCAAAATAAAACATGATGCGTGGTACGAAATAAAACAAGGATTGCAGTAAACAGGGTATAATCAGTAAGTCCATTAGAATGTGAAAAATAATCAAATCATTTGTTTGAGTTAACTACTTCCAAATGACCTATCAGTTTGGAAAACATTTTGACTGACCTAACAATCATGGCAGTGAATAAACTGGGCGACAGTAATAAATGGGAGGTGAATTACTTCTGTTGAACAAGAAGTCACCAACCAAACTACTTGCTTGTATATCTAAGTATATCACATAATCACACAAAAGGTTTTGCCAGAACGCACCACGTCGCCTTCACCGTGGAACGATTTCACAAGAGGGTGGTGGAGTAGCTGCGCGGTAAATCTTAAGCTCATGCGGTTGTGCGTTTCTTCTACCTTACACCAATTGCAAGAAGCCCTTTAGGCGATTTGCACCTTTGGATGGTTTTATGAGCATCTCACCTTCAGAATGCCTTCACGCCTTGCAAGCTGATGGCCCGTGTCGCACGTTGAGTGTCGAATTTGTGAGAACCTTCTAAAACACTGCTACCTGTTTGGGAAATGTGGATTTTATTCGAGTGAACTTGACCTAAGGACGACCAATTAGAAACGATTTCACATATGCACCCACATACAATCATAACGGGCTGAATTTAAGCACTCGACGATTAGAATATCACATCAAAATGGTGCTCCGTCGATGTGTGCCTAGAGTGCTGGAAAGCTCTCTGCGTTATGCTTGGCGGCTTGGCATTTTGACGATATTAATGCTGACCCTAATAAAAATTCGGCCCTTATTCCACACAGACAGTATCGCCTTCTACTCCACTGATTGGCCTATCAAAATTGAAAGGAGAAACAACATTTACGAGTTGAGAGTCGTCTACAATGTCGATGGAACAAACAAGTCAGAATTCAAAATTCCCGAGGCCTATGTGCGTCGGAACGGGGACCAAAATGTGCTTCTGAGTCATAAAGATTTGGAACTGATCGCTGACTCACAATGGCGACTTCCCATTGATGCCCGAGTGTACCTCGTCTACCCACAACCGTTAAATCTCAGCGAAACAGTCCATCGGTTGCTCAACAACACATCGATTGTAGAGGTGAGGCAAACATGTTACCTTCCGCGATTGAAGGCAACTTTCCAAAATCTCCATGCTAATAATCAGGACGCAATAACTTCGTGCTTATGCTTATTGCAGAATCTTCCGTGGAGGCAATCTTGCCCATTATATTTTGACATTTTGCTGAGCTTGCGTCTGTGCCTTTCTTTAAGGACTATGCCAAAATGCCACCTGTACATTTCCTACCTTCTGTACACTTATGTGCAATCTTAAACACTTCAGGCTCCGATTAATGATGGCACCTTCAGATACTTGGCGATCAGTCAAGGCGTGTGTCACCCAGAAAACCTCCTAAGCCATACCTTCGATGTTGTTGTGGTGGTCAAATCCAATGTGGCTGGGTTTCGGCGTCGTGAAGCCTTTCGTCGTGTATACAGCGGTGTGGTAAACACCAATGCTCATCTCATTCAAGGCATGAAAATTGGTCTGGTATTTTCCTTAGGCATTCCACGAACTCAGGCCAACAGTTTCTTTCGACGCGGTTCCCTCAATTTCAGACTCGTTGGTAGTGGTAGTGAGAATTTGAACCCCAAGTCGCTTCTACAAATTGGCAAAAAATTGGCTCAGGAGTTAGCCACACACGATGACATGATTGTGGGTGACTATGAAGACACCTATTACAACCTCACAATGAAGACCCATTACTCCTTCATGTGGTTCTCAACTTTCTGTCGAGTCACTCAACCCAATGTTCTGTTCATCGACGATGACGTTCCCTTCTCTCCGCAGCAGCTTATTCAAGTCCTCTCGTCTATGTCTCTAAAGCAGAGAAGGACTCTGTTTCATGGAAAGGTGGAGAGAAATGCGCCAGTGATCCGCTTCGGATGGAAAAAGTATCAGAAGTGGGCCTTGCTGAAGGAAGAGGCTCCGTGGCCACTTTACCCACCATATTTGCAGGGCATATACATCCTGGCCGGATTTGAACAAGTTGAACGACTGGCTCTGGGAATGCTCTTCACTCGCTACATCCCAATTGAAGATGCTTGGATTGGACTGGTGGCTACAAAGTTAAACATCACCTTGTGCAGCATCCATGAGTACATGACACGGCAGAACATGGTGATCAGAAAGAGATCGGATTTTGAACCGGTTGATAGTAAGATATTCCTCAGATGAAGCAATGGACAATTTGTATGTGTTTCAATTTTCGATTAAAACATCGAGCTTTAATGCTCATTGGGTGATATCGTTCTCCCCCCACCGAGGGTGCCATTAGGGACGGTTTTTTACTTCCTTGTAGGGAATGCGAGCGTTCCCGATAGCGATTGAAATTAGGCTCAGGGGCATGCCGAAAAGCCTGCAATCATGGAATGCTTCGAAGACGACTTTAAAGGCCTCCAGGCCACTTTAAAGTTGTTTTTTTGCCTAACATACCTGAAGGTCTTTGTGTCTAGTTCGTCGACGGTAAATGGCAATGTGGAGGTGTGACGCAGGGTTCTCATTTCTATCAAACTTTCCCTTTGCAAAAGAATCTGCAAGCGAAAGCAAATCAGGCTGGCTCAGTGAAACGTCTTTTTTTTAACTCAGGTTGCCTTTGTGGCCATGCTCTGCATGATTGAATTTGAATGATCTTGAGGCAACACAAGTGCTTTGAGGCTGTGAAGAAGACGTTTAATTGGCAATTTGAAGGGTAAGGTCTGCTGGTATCAATCGGGGGCTGCGTCATTATTCAGACAAAGAGTAAAAAGATTTACGCATTTATTTTCGACGCCACCCCTCCCATCCACTTAAGTAAGCCACTTCAAAGCAGTCGGTACTGTGATAGAAGACCCATCAACTATTCACATGTATCAGTGACATTCCAAGCAGGTAGATGTGTCGTTGACAATGCCGTAGGCAACTTTTTCAGGTGACCGCCACCTTCCATTTGCGTGGTTCTTCTTTAAAATGGAAATGTGACTCTGGCGACTTCCCTGAGGCCTGAAGAGGACATAATATTTGACCATACTACGCATTGTAGATGAACAGTGGTGCTTGGAACTACTGGCATGACTTACGACGAAGAGGAGGCGCGATTTGTGGAGCCTAAAGCCTAGACGTAGTCTTAATCAGAGTTAAAATAGGTCAAATAGATCCTCCTGGTGTGCTCGTTGGTGGCGCATAAGAGGCTTCGAAGAGTTGTAAGCAGACGGACTTCATCCAAAGTAATGTTAGTACAAAGTCGTCCTGCAAATTCAAATACTGTTTCAACGAACCCCACTTGGGGAAAATGTACCTCGCCATAACCTACAGAAGGCCCTGAGGTCGTTGTCAGGGCCCAAATGAACACCTTGCTGAAAGGTGTGGTGTAAAATTTTGCCATTCTTTGTTCTAGTCTGGTGATAATGTGATTAAACAAACAGAGAACATGCTGAAGGTGGATGTGGGTGCGTTGTTTTCCTTCTACCAACTCGTATGAGTAAACTGGAGGTGGCATGTGAGTGGTTGAGAGTAATAAATTAACTCCAATCATACTCTGGAGGAGAATTGAGCCAAAAGGGGAAGGTTCTAAAGAAAAGAAATAAGAACTTTCTTAGAGATTACAGAATGCTGTAGCATGTGTCTATGGCAACCAAAGTGGAGACACTACTCTACGTGCTTTGGTAAAATGAAATGTGGCGGGAGTGAACTCTTCTTCGTGGAATTTTACCACCACTTCACTCTGGAGTTTTTCTAGTCGGCACTCGCATCACCCCATAATGGAAATACTAGCAGGGCGACCTCGCAACATTCAGCACCTTTGTATACCTGTAGAGGTGCACGATCCATCAAAAAATCCTAGTGAGCCTTTAATAAACTATCAATCGAAATTTGATGAATGTGATCAAAACATATTAACCAATGGATCTTGATTCATTACTAAATTACAGTCACCTACAAAAATGTCTCGAGAGGTTATTCAACCATCCTTCCCATTTACGGGCACATAGGACTTTGGGATTGGGAACTAACTAAGGGTAAGTCGGAAGCTTCTCACTCTCCTTTTAGATTGTAGGCATATTCGTCAAAACTGTCACGATGTCTTACATCTCCAAAAAAGTATAAAGGTGTCGCATTCATCAAGAAACTAAATGTGGCGAATATTTTCTTCACTTAACGCAGCGTCAGCTAAGCTTAAAATGGCATAGATACCAATCTGCAGGTAAAACAAGAGTGTAGTTGAAGAGGTTAGGGACTGATTTAGAACCCAATTCCTCTTAAAGAAGAATCTCATGGAAAATGCTGGCAAAATATGAAGCAGCAAAATCAATTCATTAGCTAACAAGCATTCCCAGCATTTAAGCATTGCTTCAAGAGGAGCTGGAAGACATTCCTTAAACCAAATGTATATAATGCTCAGGTAGAACACACACATTCGACAAAGGGTAAGCTGAGGGTGCTAGCACAGACCAGAGACCATCTCACTAGGTAAAGACAGCAATCAATCAGCACATAATCAAGTCCAAAGTCAGGCAAATATGTGGCACTATTTACCTTTAGAACAAAATTAGGCGAACTTGACGTGAGAATGACCAATTTTAAGATCCCAGCTCTCTTACACAAGAAAGCTTTGGCATTATTGTCACTTATTACACCAAAAGGTAATTTTTAAGTTATTTTCAAAAGTTATTAATGACTTTTTGAATAATTGTACGTAAGTTTTGTTTGAATCGGCCTAGGCGTCACCAGTTTTTTTGACGTGCATTAGCGGAGTTATTCTGTTTAGTGCTATTGTTTATGGTCGTTCCATAAGTATGTCCCAGTGGTTCCACAGAAATCCATACAAAGCCTCTGGCCGTCCAAATTTTGACCTGGGTCCAGTTGCCACCAACATTTCTGCTCGAATGGTCTGCAGGTACCATTATTCGTCAACCACCTCATTGCATCTTTTACAGTCAGATGAAAGAGCGACGTCAGACGTTGATTAAAATGTTTGAGGAGCTTGGCAACTCTCGAGAGGCGATGGTAGAGGCGACAAATCAGTACATATCTCTCCTCATGGGTCTCGTTACGGCACCTGATTCGAACGTTGATTTGGACATTGATGACAGTGAAAGTGATGACGACGACAGCAGTGACTCAGATGCCCCTAAACCCGGTGCTAGTGATATCACTGAAAAAAACAAGAAGGATAAAGATGAGAATAAGAAGAAGAAAAAGGAGAAAAACCCTAAGAAGCCTCAAGCATCAGAATCAGATCAAAAGACATTTTGTTCACTACGGCGCCTTATTTTATTTACTTGGACAAATTCACTCGATATTAAACACAGATCTCCAATGTTAGTTTCTTTTTGTGATCAAAGAATCATTGTTATTAGAACTCTACGCGATGCCAGATTTGAACTAATTTGTATTCTCTTCAATTTGGCTCTTTGGTTCTCCAAACACGCTGCCAAGATCGCGTCGAACAGCAAGTAGCTACATTTTAATTATCAACTCACCATTATTCCCTTCACAGCATTGAAATGGAGCAAGCTGTGGAGGTGCACAAATCCTTACGAAATGCCGCTGGGTTGTTTGAACACATTAAGAAAGAACTCTTGAGCCAAATGCAATGTAAAGTGGAAAGTGGGTCGGACTTAGATCCCTGCGTCCTCGATGTCTATATCTTACAGAGTCTGGCAGAGGCACAAGAAGGTAGTGATCTTGTGTTCTGTTTGTCATTCTCTAGTCACTATTGCTCGTGCTATGGAATTAAAGCATGATCCCGGAATCATTGCACCATTGGCATGTGAAACTGCAACTTTGTACGAAAAGTGCAGTAAGTTCCTCTTCGGTTCAACGCCAAGAATCACATAATTTGACTTATCTGGGATTTTCAATTTTTTCCGTTTCGAGTGTTTTGTTGTAGGATGAATTCTCTGCCATTGCCGAGTCTACTTACTAGTCATATGGTTGAGTTACCGCTGTCAAGTTTTTGTAACTTTAAAGCAATTACACTCTTTCCTGCTATCTCTCCCACAGGACTTGGGTTGCAAAATATTCCAGAGGCACTGGTTGGAAAGTGGCGGGCTTATTGCATCTTCAAAACGGCTTGTTTTCGTGCCTACGTAAGTTGTTGTGTTTGCCTAGCCCCATTTCATTTCCGCCCTTCGCCTCCTATAAGCCTATCACCATAGCAACTCATCTATTTCTGTGCCTGTGGAAAAGGAGCCAATGAGGCTAGGGGTGTAGCTACTTCTTGCTCTCTGGCGTTGACACATTTTGGGTGGCTTACTAATCAATAGGCGGCTGTGAGATCCTTTCTGCTACCTCTCATCTGCACCGATGTTTGCTACAGTGGGGTGAGGTTCTGTTCTTGCATTTAGGCCTGTAATACGGTCAAGATGCGTGGGAGGTGTTCAAGTTAACTGAGAAAAAAGGCCTGCATAACAATGTGAATGTTTAATTCCACTTTGCTTGTATGTGCCACGAGTAAGAAAAGGCTTTGCCGACATCCACAAGTGTGGGTGCTCTAGAACATCATGTTCCTCTCGGTGGCTTCGTAAAATGCTCTGAAATACCGTATTCAATTTGCCGATCTTTTTGGTCGTAGATTTCTTCCATTGAGGATTTTAATTTAATTTGTGATGTATTTCCGTCTTTTTTAAGTGTTCTTGCTCAAATCCATTGAAGAATTCACTCCTTTGTTGACTTTTCTTCAGCAGTCTTCGGTTCTTCAGCATACTTCCACCTTGGTTTTTTTACTTTACCATGCTTCTCAACTTCAGTTGTGTATCATTTGAGTTCTTTTGTAAATGATCAAATTTAGGGTGATTCGAATTGGTCTTTAAACTTCATTTCCCCTCATGTTTCAGACATTTGAGCTTTCTCTCAGTAGCACGCGCTGACCCAACCAAGGGTTCTAGCAAGAATGAATCTATGCCTGTCTGCCTTCGAATGAAACTCCATGCATACCTAATTTAACCTGATTTTTTAAGTATCTGGAAGTCGATGGCAATGTTGCTGGCTTGATCGCTTGGAGGATCATATTTGAGCTTCTGGAGTGCATTAGGTTGTTGAAAAGCTTCACTGAAAAAAAGGAAATAGAATCACATCATGATGGTGGCAACTCCCTTACCTAATCATTTTAAAATTCAAACATTTTTCCTCACTCAAAATTTTCGAAACCGTAGTCTCAACTGTCCACTGGTGCCGCACTTCATTTCAGGCACACTGCTTCTACTCCGAAAGTGAGCTGAAAGCCGATCGGTGTAG
Organism: Taenia pisiformis; assembly: GCA_023968675.1. NCBI lineage: Eukaryota > Metazoa > Platyhelminthes > Cestoda > Cyclophyllidea > Taeniidae > Taenia > Taenia pisiformis. The sequence continues at coordinate 10,343,452 of CM043733.1, read as the reverse complement.
CATGGCTATAGCTTCTGCTCAGGAGGCTCTCAAATGTGAGTGTTCGTTCTTTTCCCTCTTTACCTCAATCTCTCCCGCTAGACTGCGCACAGGCACAGAACGCTGCCAAGGTGTACCGCTCTGGCTCGGGAGCCGAGTTCTGCTTCATCCGTCGTCTGCAGCCATACGCTCAACGCACTCTCACCAAGGCACAAACTGAGAATGCTATGATGTGGGTCTACTCACAATTATTAAGTAGGCTTGATAATTCATTTGTTAATATCTGAAGCTGGCTTTATTTGCGGGCCGCTCATCAAGACCTGGAAGTTGATCGCACAATTTGTGGAGGTGAGAAAGACCTTTCATTGAAATAGGTTTTCCATCACTAAACAGCTGTTGTCTTCCTAATGTCATTCTCAGTATTCCCCGTAGCAAGCACTTGTACGAAAGGGTCGATGATGGTTGCATTGATAAGTGTTGGCAAGGGCTGAGCATTGTTACACAATGAGCATATTTCCTATGAAAGTCATTGTTTAAAAGAACATTCCCTTTGGAGCTCTGAAGGCGGTTACATGAACACATCTTTGATTTGTTAATTCTAGATCTCACTTAAGAGATAACTAGTTGGAAATGTTTGTTCCTCCTTATCATTACCGAAATCTTTTCAGCTACCACCAGAAGGCCTTAGCCACCATGCCACAGCTGCGGTTGAAGGCGAGCTTTGGCATTGCCACACCGGAACTACCAGAGGGCTTGAGTTTTAACGTTGATGAATCGTGGCAAGAGGCGATGCCTGGGTTCGATCCTTCCAAGGTGGCTAAGTGGATTGTGCAGAAGGATGTACGTGTTGTGATAAGATTATCCGCTCTTATCCCTTCAGCCATTTCACATTCACTAGTCGTTTGTTTGTTCATCCCTCGTGGACCTGTGTTCGCTTACTCAGTATTCTTATTCTAGTACAACTCGAACCAGAAGGAGGCGGAAAAGTTACGTTCGATTCCTGAGGCTCCCATCTATCAAGGTGACAAGGATCCAAACAATGCGAGCGGATGTGTGTTATCATGAATGGGAGTGATAGTGTCGCCGGGAGGATTAGTAAGCCGAATTACACCCGCAAGCTAGTACTAAAGATGACCTAATATCCAGCATGCATCTCACCCCTACTTGTGACTGTGATTACTACTTGAGCCTCTTTTTGGTCACACTCATTTTTTTCTATTTGATAAATAAGTATTAATAATGAGTGGTTTTGTGGAGCTCCTCCTTGGTGGCTAGTCCTATTTGTTCCACTCGCTGTCAAATAGAAAAGGACTGTAAGTAGTATTTAAGTATCAGCAAACTGGATGGCTGTTCTCATATGTCTGAAGCAGCTAGTCTTGGTTTTTGCTTTGCAATCTCCTGTCTTATTTAAGCTGACCGGGTTTCAGTCAGTCACACATCCGTGACAAAGCTCTCGGAAGGCTATCAGCCACTCCAGATGAGATGCAGCATTATCTTCCGTAGCACTAATTCATGGCACCCAGAGTGTGTCGAATGTGGGATTATATGACCTTACATGCGTATCCGGCATAATAAAGTGATAAGAAGCACTCGATACATTGATTGTGCCGGGGGAACCTGCGTGTTAAAGATATGTGACGTTGGTTGGCAGCCTGTAAAGGACAAAAAAGTCCACCTATTGCACTCTCAAATCAAGTCTGTGACAATTGTCAAATGCATATTTAAGTTAGGATTGGCTTTGGTTAGTAGGTCAGTAGCGATGCAAAGAGGGCGTCCCTATTTTAGCCTACCTTATGTTTATGTAAACTAGGTGGTCTTAAAATTGTACTCCAGTGTCCAAAATGTTCCACCTTTTTGAAACCGCACCTTTTTCTTTGATGTACTTTTTGAAGGAAGATGTGCATTCCCAGTAGCGACGCTTAACCAAATTCTTTACAGGACCTACTTAGGTGTCAGAGCGGAAGTATCGAATCTCTTGCTGCTTCTCTGCCAGCAACTGCTGAAACGACCACCTGACACCTGCACTTTACTGTTTCGAATCGGGGTAGAAGCAGGCGATAATCTAGCGTCCGCATTCAACATTCCTGCCAACGCACTGTAAATGGGCATTGAGAACGTACGATTTCCACTATGGCTCCCGGAGCCACTTTTGGTCTCCTCGATTTTCTCGGCTTAATGACCTTCTATTTGAATGGAATGTGTGGATAGTTTGCCTAGAAATTGCGCGATGGTGCGAATCAGCTTCACTTTGATGTCATTTGCTGGTTTCGGAGGCACCGAAAGGTGCCATTAGTGTGCTAAGCGGACATAGTCATGCGATTCGACCTGTCGCTGCTTTTGTTGTCTATCCAACTTGGCATGCGGTTTTGGCCACTCACGATGACGTGCCGCTTGTGTCGTTTCTGTTTAGTAGCTCATCGCCCATTTTGTGTCGTAGAACGTATTCACGGGGGTCTTGATTGCTGTGACAGTATCGATTCCAAGTAAATTCAATTCAAGCAGACAGCGCCTTGATTTTGTGGACAAAGTCGCAATAGCTGACTAGATGCATTGCTGTTATTGAGAAGAAACGATGAATTTTTAAGTCTTTACCCTTGGTTGATTACTTAAGCATTGGAAGACTGATTCCGCAGGCTTTTAATTGCTCGGGGGATTTGATGTCCGTAACAGCTTATATGTGTTTTTTGGACTCAGGATGGGCTGAAGTGCCAAAGCGATGACTGTAGGTTTTCGGATGTTGCCTTAAAATAGCCTCTGAGGCAGAGTAAATGAAGCGTCCGTCGTGTGATCAATGAGGTACACTTGTAGCCTCCTCTTCCTTCTCGGCGTGCTCATTAGTATTTTCAGAGCGGTATAGCGTTGACATGCTTCACTTGATGCGAACATTTTTTCTTTGAGGTAGGCGAATTAACGTTATTGCTGTGAGGAGACACAGACGGCAGTTCCACTCTGGACGACTTAAAAATTGGTTGATTTTGTGACTAGTTTACCGTTCGTTGCTTGTTCAACCTTTCGTTTCGGTTTCGGGTGTGCTGACGGCTCAACTTTGTACTTTTACCCAACGGCTCAACCTCCTGTGCATGCCAGCAGCCCCCTCCAGTCCATCTCTACGTTCCTTGGGTCTCCGTCATTGAACCTCCAGCATGCCGCTTCGTCTTCGGTTCCTGTCGGTAGCCTCATGCCATTCTGCGGATCAGTAATACCTATTCTCCCCAAGTATGACGTCTTCTTTTACCTTCCCGAAAGTCTTGTGGCGCTACACACAATTTAAATCATGATTCATGTTAAAGCCAGTTTCAAAACGCTTCCCAAATTCCTCTACCATTCCAAAGCCGTATTTCTACCAACTGTCGAAATGTATTCGCGTGGCGAGATTCTGTTAGGTAGACAGTGAATTTAGGGTTGACGGCACAGGGAAAAATTAGCCTCGCAGCCGAGTTGATACGACTGTGCAGGCATGCGTACACGTGGAGTGCATAGGTTGCTATTTAAGGCAAAAAGTAATCCCACCTACCATTGGTAAATAAATCTCGAACTTATTTTGGTACCAAGTCCATGTACACTGGACAAACACAGTGGAAGGCCATTTAAGCACATTAATTGACCTTAATTCCACCTCTCCAACCGGCTGTATGCAGTTTTCTGGCAACTCTTATTAATGGCGCGCATACCACATCGCCCATCATTAAAGTCCTCCAGGCACCTCACAGGAGGGCTATAAATGGGGCAATTCAAGAGGTTTAAACTGGGAAGTCTAAAAATTGCCAAGATCGCCAAAAGGTTATTCTTTCACTCCCAGGGTGTGGAAGTTGTAGTCGAACCGAGTTCTTGCTGAAATGTCAATTCTTTCAGGCCATAAAAAACTCCTCCTTGGATTGTTCTCTAGTCAACTGACTTGTGATGATAAATGTATTCAAGGTTTGTTGAATCGTACTGTCTGTGTAGCGTGCCGAGACCTTTCCTCTAGGCAAAGGAAGACGCAATACTTGGGCAGGATAGCTTGGATCTATTGACATAGCCTCGAGGCCAGACTGTTCGTTGGAGGTCTTGAGTGGCCCCTTTTAGAATGAAGAGTTAAAACGGGTAACACCTTCCGTAGTTACTCGCCTTCTCTAAGCGTTGTCCTCGAACCTCTCCTTGGTTATCCCGCCACAATGTATCCGGTGCTGTAATGAAAGTTTATCATCTACTTTCCATCCGGCTGAGGCGATATTTGACCGCAACGTCAATGGCAATTTGACGGGATTGGAGTTTGGAGTTTTTTCTTTAAAGGAGGTTTGTCGGAGGCTGCAGAATGTGCAAGTCAGTGTGCGTACCCAACTCCAATTGTAGGACGGTCTTTAAAATACCGCCCTGGAATCTGGATTTCTCCTATTTCTTCCTTCCAACTTTGTTCGCCCTTCAGTGCTACCTGGCTCTTTATTCGGCTTCTATTCAGCTGGAAGAGAGGCGGATGAGATGTTGTGTGTTTTCCTCATCAACATCCATTCTAGTGAGTAGCTCTGTTGCATGGTCGGTTGTCAACAGTTTTCCTGCAAAATGCAGAACTGGAGCAGTTGTCGAATGTGGATGTCATTTTTGACCTTCGCTGAGAGGTCATCACAGACTTTTCTATCCGCAGTACATGCTCTGCTTCTGTCAAGTTAGGGTTAAGGGCCTAGAAACCAAAATCAAGATAAGTGACCTTCGAGAGTGGATTCGCTTTCTGATCTCCCTCCTTCTAAGACTTCCCTTACACTAGGATTGAACATGCATTGCCAACGTTCAGTAGGGCTTGGGGCTGCTGGTTTAGCTCTGAAATTAGACGGTGAAGGT